>BRDA01035249.1:0-19712 GCA_036984385.1 Crenuchus spilurus | reverse complement strand
TGTGACAGGACACATACCCTAATGCCACTGCTTATTTGAATGTCTTATTAGCTTTTATAAGAGCTCTGCTCAGTGTAGTGTTAGCTTTGGCACTGTCATGGTGACCAGCTGTTTGGACACCTCTTGTGATGTGGCTTCATTTGCCCCTCCAGGCTCAAGGCCTTCATGTGTTTTTGTTCCTTTGGAACATATTAGCACAGAAATATGTTGGAGATAAAGCCATCTGCTGACGTTCTGGTGGTTTGTCGAGTTTTGTTGAAAACAATATCGCGTGGCAGCGAGTGACAGAACCCAGTTAAAAGCTCTATAACTGGTTGGTAACTATTTGAACTACCGTCAGCCCTGCTGTGTCTAACACTGGGCACATTTGTTTAGAGGGCTGTGGAAAAGGACAACTGGACACCCACTGAAAGTCACAAATATCTGAAGCATTCCAGCCAGTAAAGTCCTGCAGGGCTGGTAGACAGTGTGAACAGAAGATAAGCACCAGTGTTCTAAAGTGAGAACATAGAATTTAGGACACGTGAAGCTATGGAGAAGCACAAGAGCTCAGCGAGTACAGGAATACAGGAAATGCTCCCTACTGTAACCTGAGCGATGTGTGTGTGAGTGTGTGTGGGGGTGTCTGTGTGCGTGTGTGTGTGTGTGTGTGTGTGTGTGTGTGTAAGTATTAAAGTAAGCTGCGAAGGACGGAAACTCCAAGTGCAATTAATCTTGTTTTTAGCGTAATGCATCTTGCTAATTCTTTTGTTTTTAAAATAACTTTTACTTTCAGTTTTCAATTTAGCAATTTAGCATACGCACCCCCCCCCCAAACACACACACCAAGCTCAACAGAGTGACAGTAGCTAAAGAGCAAAAATCTTTTTTTTAGCATAGCATGTTTTGCTAACTCTGTAATTAGCAACTGTTCCTGGAAAAACTGACGGATTACGTGCTTACAAAAATTTACTTTTAATTTTACAGCGGCATGATTATAATGCAGCACACACATTGCAGTTCACCATTGCAGTGTAGTCATGTTTTCCACAAATTTCCTTTACAAATTAGCATGCTAATCACTACCAAACACACAACACAGTTTAGCTTAGAGCAGCTATCCTGCAAAGATGATATTTTAAAAAGTGAAAATTTCTTTTAACCTTTTAATGTCCTCACCAAGAAAGAAGCAACGGATTCTTCTATTCATTAGGTTATTCATTTATTTATTTTTAAATACACACCTCTACTAAATGAATGAGATGACACTTTATGGTGAATGCAAACAAAGTGCAACTATAGATTAAACTTTGTTAACTTTTGTGACTTGTTGCATTTCTAGTGACCTCTAGTGGATGTTTTTAGTCTAATAAAGCTCTACCGATTGGTAGAGAAGGCAGGAATAAAGTTCAGCACATTTTTCAATAAGATAGAGTGACTTCAATGTGACCAAACAGTTGACGAATTGTTAAAGAGTTAAAGATATAAAAAAAGATAAAAGTGTCTAATCCACTTGTACCAGCGCAACACACCCTAACAGATCACCACATCAGCGTCAAAGCAGTGCTCTGCCATTCAAATAATACCTGATCTTTGAAGAACAGGTGAAAGGAGGCTTTCAAGTGTAGATACCGTACAAGAATATGGATTAACATGAAGTGTATACTTAAAATATAGCATGATCCTAAAAATTCACACACACATTCCAGCACAACACAGCTAATGCTTTGCTAATGTTTTGCTAACAATGACATTGTCAAGAATGTTCAATTGTGGACATTTGACTTTTTAACTTCAGAATGTTTATGACTACAATACTTCCGCACACACACACACACACACACACACACACACACCACACACACACGCACACACACACAGCAATATACACTACATCTACGCTAGTGTCTTGCTAAGCTAATGAGTCATATTTTCTTGAAACACAGCAGAGTGTGTGATGGAAACAAGCAGATTTTTCCAAATTATTTTACTTTTTCACTGTATTATACGTTTGACCCACAAACGCTGACACACCACAGTCATGCTTATGTATTGAGTGACCTAGGAAGTGGTTCCACATGAGGGTGCAAATAGGGGATCTGATAGTCTGGCACACATATAGACAGATGTACACACACACACTCAGGAAACTCAGTCCTTGGTCTTGACTTCTCCTGTTACCTCCACCGGTGATTAGATGTGGAAAACCAACCTAGCAACATCTCCTGAGCTTCCCTTATCTCAGTCGATCCTCTAGGCTCAGTCAAGGCCAATGAGACTGCGATTAGATTAGCTCGGAGTGTGTGTGTGTGTGTATGTGTGTGTGCAGCACGCAAAACCGCACTTTCATTCACCAGCGTGGTTGTCGCCATTGTAACAAGAGCTTGTTCAAATAAGGCTGTCAGGATCTGATATGGGTGTTTACTTCTGTGTGTGTGTGTGTGCGCTCCCGCATGTGTGTGTATGTAAGACCACACTTTCATTCATCTTAGTTGTCTCCACTGAAACCCTATACTGTGCTGTGCTGAAGCTAAGAGGGCACCTGTGCCAGTAAAGGCCTACCAGCAACAACACTCCAAATAAACCACCAGCACAAATATTGACCTGCAGCTTTATGATTCATCAATACACTTACAGGAAATTAATGGGGTGTTTTTGTAATAAAGTCATGAGAGCTCATAATGCAGTAATGGAAAATGTAACAAATTAGCAAAGTAACCCTTTTGGCATCTATCTACATAGGGCCAGATCCAGAATATTGTGTTTAGGGTGGCCAAAGTGGGACGCAGAGTTGGCATTAGCATACCAACACTTAATGACTGGTAATGGGTTCATTTGATAGGTGATGAGGTTCCCTATTATCATTATTGAGGATTTGATTGCATACAGCCACAAGAGCATTAATGAAGTCAGGATGTTGGATGTTCATCACCCCACCTCATCCCAAAAGCATTGAACCATCATTCCAGAGATCACAAGAAAGGGTGTCCACAAACATATGGACATATAGTGTACATAAGAAATACTCTTTATTTTACTACTGTCCTGTTCAGGAGCCTACCAAGACACCCCTAGCCCTACCTGGGGCCTGCATGTTCTGTACTACAGTGGTAACCCTACTTATGAGCATCCCTACTAACAAGTATTCCAAGTAACAAGTCGAGATCTCGGAATATTTTTGTTCCAGGTAACGAATAAAATGCCAAGTAACGAGTAGCTTTATATTTAATTACTCAGTAAATGTCTTCAGGTATGCCAAACCGCTAGGGGCGCTGCAGTCGTAGCATCTCCTAGATGCTAACGTAGAAGAAGAGGTCAGTAAAAGTGCCTGTTTAAAGCGACGCTAAGGTAGCAAAAGGTAGTGAACAAGAAAGTTAGATAAATTTTACTTTTACTGTTCATATGATAAGTGTAACCATGCCATACACGTACGCCCGTCCTCCTGTCCTCCTTAACTGCCAGCCTACATGAGCACCGTCGGTCTCCCTCTCCTCAGCGGCCAGCCTACACGAGCACCGTCGGTGTCCCTCTCATTAGCGGCCAGCCTACATGAGCGTCGTCGTCTTAAAAAACCCATATAAACACATTACTAAGCATGTTAAAGTATACTGTATATTGGCCGGCTGACACGGATTAATCAGTTTTACATGTATTCTTATGGGGGAAATGCATCCAGCTAACGAGCAAACCAGCTAACGAGCTCAGCTCCCGCACGGATTAAACTCGTAAGTAGGGTTACCACTGTATTTAAGGTGGAACATTAGGCTTGAAATGTTATTTTACATGTAATTAACATAAAATATGAGTTTAACGTTCTGAGTTTTATGAGCACAAATGAATTTTTTCACAATATTCATTTTTTTGATGCATTAAAATGTCTTATTTCAGTAGGCATCATTTGGCTTAAATGTTTGGTCAAAGTTCACAAAAGCAGCAGATGTTGGTTATTTAAATAAAACCTTATAAATCTTAATGTAGGTTTATGTCAGTATTGAAAGGGGCCACCCCATTCCTGACCGGAACAGGCTCCTGTCTATGGATTCACTATTGCCAGTCATCAGCTGTTATTGCCTGCAGCTGGTGACTGGTCTATTAAAAGTTTTCTCCCAGTGTGTTTGGTGTCGGGGCCAGAGACGTTCATGGTTTTCTGTCTCATATTTGTTTGTATTGACCAGAAGGATTCTGCCCTTAAGCCCATAACTTCTGGTAAGTTACCCTACAATGCTCCCTTGTCGATTAATTTAAGTGAGCTCATGTCAACTTAACGCATTTTGGATAATATTCAGCCTACACCAAACAAAAAGTTTCATGATTAAAATGTCTCAAGTGGTTGACGAAATAATTTAATTATTTTTTTTAGTTTGTTCTTTTTACCAATTATTGTGTTGATGTTAACACATTCATTTGCAGCCACTTGACACATTTAAATGAACTACAAAGCAGTTACTACTGTGTATTATACCTGTGATAAAATAGTTCAATAAAATTTTGCATTAAAGTTTTAGTGGAAAATGAACGGCAGTGACCTTTGCTGTGCACGAATAGCAATGAGCCCAATCTAGACAAGGAGATTTAATGAGTATGACTTTAATTGGTTCTCAAAATAGCAGGATAAATGCACACACACATACACCTCCATAATCAAATATAGCATGTTCATTATCACTTACAGTTCTCTCACTTTCAGGTGAAGACAGGAAAGAAATGAGGTTTTTGCTATGTTAGTGCTAAACCATGACTTACATTGTCTCATGGTGTAAAATAAGGATGTGAAAACTGTTATACATATGCTTGCTAAATATTCAACCACCTTTAAACTTTTCAGCCAAGCTATAGCTTGCTTTTTAGTTAGCAAATGAATAAAATCAATCATGTAGGACATTAGAGTTACAGGGTATTTTGTTAAAACTACCATCTCACAATTATTCAGCCGCCTTCATAGCATTACTAACCTTAAAACCTTCAGTTTCACCTGCAGGTGGTTTAAAACATGACTGATTGGGAAATCGATAATGACCCTTAATTTCCTTCAGCTGTGATGTATCTATATAAACACCACCCAATGATGTGTTCATGATATGTTTTAAGAAAGGTGAGTACTAAGGAGCTTCACAAAAGCCTAAAATATGAGATCATTTCATTGCCCTTTAAGATGTCCAGAAAAACTTGGTGATACTTCCACCACCATGTTTCACAGATAGAACATTTTTTGTCAATGCTAATAATGAGATATACATGAATATACAACATGAAGGGCCCGAGGGGCTCAGTGGGCTAAGATGCTGACACTATGACCAGAGGATTATGAGTTTGAATCCTGTTTGCCATCAACAGCCGGGGCCCACAGACAGCAAAAATTGTCAGTGCTCTCTCTGGGCGGGTAGATGGCGCTCTCACTCTCTATCACTCTCACATTGTAATGTCCACTGGCTCAGGCGTCTACTGATTGGTCCTTTCAGAGCTGGGAATCCTGCGCTTTTCTCTGAGCATGTTGGCACCCCAGTGATGGTGTATCAGTAGTTTGAAAAGAGGTGGTGGCTGCATCACATGCAACTGAGGAGGCTTGTGCTTGTCTTCACCCTCCTAGAGTCAGGGACAGTACAGAGTGATGGGGAGAGTCCTAAACTCTAATTGGCTAATTGATAGATACAGTACTACATTGGGAAGGGGATAAAAATGCGTAAAACTAAGTGCTACCACATTTTAAAAAGGGTGCAGTTAGAGTACATTTAAGTGTTGATATCTGAAGACAGTGTGGGGCTTGGAAAACAAGGGGAAGTTCATTATATCATCTGATTTCCAGAACATCAAGAAGTCACAATGCTTTTTTTCCATGCATCTTAAAAGGTGGTGGTTCAAGCTTAATGGCTCAAGGTATGAAACAGCTTTTGATAATCTATTTCAAGTCTGAAGAGTCTGTTTTATGGTTTTGCAGGTGAGCATCAGGGTATAAAATTTGTAAAAAAAAAGATTCTGATTCTCATGAAAATGTCTTTTTTCAATTAAGTAATGTTAACCTGCAAGTTAATGTCTTATCTAAGACTTCCCAGCATTACCCCACCATTCTCTCTCTCTCTCTCTCTCTCTCTCTCTCTCTCTCTTTCTCCTGAGAGTTTACCTGTGTAGTGTTTACCTGTCTCCTACCTCTCCAGCAGGTTGCTATGGCTGTGTGTTTATGGCTGGCGACGCAGGAAAGCTGTGGCTGCAGGTCAGGTGATGGGAACACACACATGCACACACAACGCCATTAGTGCCACAAAGAGCCTAGCCTGTCAACATCAATCTCCCACAGCCCCGTTATTGCACAGTTTTAAGTAAGAATGCTTTATCACAAATGAACACACTGCACTTTTCCATACCAGCAAGCTGTTTGTGTGTATGTGTGTCCTTGTATTCCTCCCTGGTGGGGACAGAAAATCTTTATAATGATATGAATGCAGTGAAAGTACTGCAGAAGTGTAGAAGTGGGGACATTTTGCTGGTTCTCACAAGTACTGTGATAAATTAAACACTAAACTAAAGAGCAGAAGCATTGACCTTTGGTTGCTAAGGTTTAGTTTTGGTCTAGATTTTTTAATGTGCTTCATTATACTACAACAGCTTGTTTTCAAAAACAACAAGTTTTCAAAAAAAGCTCCTACCCTCATTCAAACTTTACAATATTTACAAGCCACTGGTGATAGATGTGATATGTGATACCTCATCATACTGAAGCTGCAAAGGTTTTTGTAAACTTTACATTTACATGTTCATTGCCACATAAAATATATTGTGAAAGTCTGTTAATTTAATTCAAACTGTTAAATATTCATTACACATAAAGTGATATATTTCAAGTCTTTTTTTACTTCTGATCAGTTTGGCTTATCACTCCTGAAAATCAGAAATTTATAATCTCAAATTATTCAAATATTTCCTTTTGATATTGATTCAATTACACCCCAAATCAGAAAAAGTTGGGACAGTATGTAAAATGCAAAAAACAAACAAACAGGCAAACAACAATAGAAAATAGTTTCTTATATTTATTTTAGATTTTTTTCATTGCGGACAGTCTAAACTGAAGATATTTCATGCTTTGTCTGGATTCCTTCATTTTATTTTTTTAATTTCATTGAGATTTCCAATATGGCGGCGATGTTGACATATGAGTCAGCGCTCAATGCTGCGTCTAGGTATATAATGTCTATGGGTTATCCTGTCATTTCTGAGTGTTTATTCTGGATGTATGTACTTGGTTCTTTGGACTATTTGCATGGACTCAGTTTTCGATATTGGATTTGCCCTTTCGGTGTTACATGCTAATAGCATTAGCATTGTGTTTGTTTTCACTGTTCGTTAATAAAGTTCAATCTGCACTTGGATCCATGCCTCGGTCGTTTGGCACATCTACAGAGAACGATCATCTGCATATTTATAATTGCTATTTGCTGAATGTAAGAAAGTGTGATGTGAAAAAGTTATGGCACATTATTATATTGGCAATAAGTTAAATGAAAAAAACTATTGCATACACTGTTTGTGTGTATGTGAGTGTGTGGTCTATGTATTTATCTCAGAGATGAGATGTTCTCATAACAACAGAAGTAAAAATCTACAGAATTTAAGATGTTTTCTGGTTGGAAATGTGTTGTTTTGTTTTAACCATTTTTTGGGAAAAACTAAAAGAGCTGAAAGACTTTATGCTAGGCTTAGGTTTAGGTGTAAGATTACTCAGCTACAGTATTTTATGTTTACAGTCTTGGTTACATTTAAGTATACAGTTATTGCCATATATAATCATAACATAAGCAATTGTAACAGTGTGTGTGTGTATGTATGTGCTCTTACCTCCTAGGAGAACACTTACCTTCCCACCACTCCTTCTTCACTGTCACCGACCAGTGCCTGGTTACCGTGACGCCGGCTGTGCTATTATTGGATGGTTAATTGGTTTGAAGAGGCTGGAGGAGGTCCTGCCTCATTCGCTGCTATGAAGACAAATCAGAAGTCTGTTAGACTCATTTACTTCTGGAAGAACCGCAAGACACTCCTGCATCATCACAGAAACATGCACATATAAATATTCATCCATACTCATCACCGTTTCCAAAGAAACCCCATTTACTTTAAATGGGCACATTACAGAGGCAATGCAATGCAAATAGACGAATAGACGGGCATACAGAAATACACATATGAGCACACATATATATGAATTGAGCCTGATCATTTCTACTTAACTACTGCAGCTTTAATCTTAACAGTCCTCATTACTGTTAGTGCTCCTTAGTCATTGCATGAATTTTTTAAATTCATCAGCAGGATATTTAATTTTACATAATGAAGCACTTATTAACCAGGCAAGGTATTGGATAAGAACTGCAGATCATAATGAACTGCCCTGAGGAGAGGATTGGAAAGGGTTACACCAACACACTTGTGCACCAATGGTTGAAAAAATGTTGCCGAAGTGCCCTCTAGAATGGCAAAAAGTGCCCTGTTAGTTATGAGAAAAAGTGATTGAGTGGCCCCTTTTTTGCAATAAATTATGATGGTGTGCCCTCTATAACAAGAAAGACTGGTAATCTGTCTTAATGAGTCCTCTTATTTGGGTGCCTTTCCAGTAGAAAAGGGCACATTGTGCCCTATACTGCACCCCTACTAGACGGTGTCCCAAAGTGAACCCTGTTCACTAGAGAAAATGAGATGTAGTGCTTGTAGGGTTCTCATACGATTGTACATGATGACATTCCTCTAATTGAGAAGCACCCCTTCAGTGGGAAAAATGTGCCTTTTCCCCCTGCCCTTCAAACATCCTTCAAACACCAGCAGATGATATGGCACCCCAAACCATCAGACTGTAGAAACTTCACACTGGACTTGTGTGTCTCCACTTTTCCTCCAGGCTCTAGCAGCTGATTTACAAATGAAATGTTAAACTGACTTTCATCTGAAAAGAGGACTTCGGAGCACGGAGAAACAGTCCAGTTCCGGTTCTGCTTAGCCCAGGTAAGACACTTCTGATGTTGTCTCTGGTTCAGGAGTGTTGATATTAGGAATGTGGCAGCTGTAGCTCTGAGAGATACACAGTGTTTATACTGTCTGAATAGTCATTTACTAAAATGCACAATAAAATATTCTTATCATTTGAGTTTGATGTGGCTGAAGTTTGGTTAATACAGCATCACAGGCCTTTTTTTGGTCTGATGTTCTTCTATAAAAACACAAAAGCAGTTTAAGTCACACATTTGTTTATTTGAAGCTGTGGAAGTGCCCACATGTCCTTCAGCATCTCTCACTCTCCCTGTAGCTCTGTATGAATGCCTGCCCAGCGTCTCTAATCTCCACTGTGTCCAGAAAGTGGGCAGTCAGAAGGTGTCAGATTGGTGCTATGTGCCAGACTTCTGCCACTCCCCAAGTTTTACTCTCCAAAACAATTCCATTCTCCTCACAGCTGTTGTTTTTTCCCGTCTCATTTTCCTCTTTGCTTTTCATACCTAGCTTCTGTTTTTTTTCTGGTGAATCAAATTTACCATGACACCCCTTCTGCTGTCTTTATTGAGACATTACTAATCTGATATGGTGTAAATATCTGGGGGGTGAACACATGTAGTGTACCTGCCTGAATGAAATCTAGAACAAGTAACAAAAAATGAAGAACATTGTGAATGACGTCTTGAACATCTACCTCAATAAGATGGACCACATCTGTTTGAATGAAGTCTACAACACCTGAGCAACTTTGAGCATATCCTCAATGAAATCTAGAACATCTACCTGACAAGATGGAGAATATCTGCCTGAATGAAGTCTAGAACATCTACCTAAAAAGACGGAGTACATCCTAAATAAAGTCTAGAACACCTGCCTGAAAAATATGGAGCATATCTGCTTAAATGAAGTCTAGAACATCTACCTGAACAACACTGAGCATATCCTCAGTGAAGTCTAGAACATCTTCCTGAAAAGATGGAGCATTTCTGCCTGAATGAAGTCTAGAACACCTGCCTGAAAAATATGGAGCATATCTGCTCAAATGAAGTATAGAATATGTAACAAAAAACGAAGAACATCGTGAATGAAGTCTTGAACATCTACCTCAATAAGATGGACCACATCTGCTTGAATGAAGTCTACAACACCTACCTTGACAACTTTGAGCATATCCTGAATGAAGTCTAGAACACCTGCCTGAAAGGTGGAGCATATCTGCCTAAATGAAGTCTAGAACATCTTCCTAAAAAGATGGAGTACATCCTGAATGTAGTCTACAACACCTACCTGAACAACTTTGAGCATATCCTCAATGAAGTCTAGAACATCTACCTGAAAGATGGAGCAAATCTGCCTAAATGAAGTCTAGAACATCTACCTGAAAAATGGAGCATATCTGCCTGAATAAAGTCTAAAACGCCTACCAGAACAACATTGGGCATATACTCAATGAAGTCTAGAACATCTATCTGAAAAATATTGAGTATATCTGCAGGAATGAAGTCTAGAACATCTACCTGACAAGATGGAGCATTTCTGCCTGAATGAAGTCTAGAACATCTACCTAAAAAGATGGAATACATCTTGAATGAAGTCTAGAACCCCTACCTGAAAAGATGAAGCATTTCTGCCTGAATGAAGTCTAGAACACCTGCCTAAAAAATATGGAGCATATCTGCTTAAATGAAGTCTAGAACATCTACCTGAACAACATTGAGCATATCCTCAATTAAGTCTAGAACATCTACCTGAAAAGATGGAGCATATCTGCCTGAATGAAGTCTAGAAAGTCTAACTGAACAACATTGAGCATTTCCTGAATGAAGTCTAGAACATCTATTTCAAACATTACCTGTTGTGATATAACGAATTAATCCAGTTTCTTCCTTGTGGTAAGGCTATGAAGCATTGCTGGTTTGCATTCAGACAACAAAATGTTGCATTTTTAATGACATCTAGTGGACTTTTTGGCCAAACATACCTCTACCAATTGGTAGAGATGGCACTACAAAGTTTTAACACAACCAACAAATAAGATACAGTGACTCAAATGTGCTCTACCAAAAGTCAAGCAGAACATTAATGTGTTTTTAAAATGTATATTATATATCACATCTATACCTGTACATGTGTACTGTTACATTTTTTGCTGGCATTAATAATAGTATTGTTCACCATTCCATGCACATCCTTTTAATAATGCATGCTATTCAAGCCTATATGTACACATACAGTATATTTTGTCTTGCATATTTGGAATATGTTTTGTGTAATATAATAGTTATGATTTTGACTCATTTGCATTCTGTTATGTTTCAGTCTGAGCTCTTGTCTGTCACCTCTATGGAAGGATCAGATGAAGTGCAACGCACAGAGAAAAAAAAACCCAGCACTTTTTATTTGAGTGCAAATAACTATTCACTGCTATCACCTGCTAAACAGTTTTACGTGACAAGTGCAGTCAATGCATTCAATGCACATCATCTGCAGAGACTGTTCATATGTACCTTACATTAATGTTATCAGTATTGACATTATATAAAGCTCCATGGTGCACATATTTCCCTCTCGAGAGTAACATGCATGTTATCAGGGCAGAAGGGCAGTGTGGGTGTTATTTTTATATCAGCATACTCGTTCTCACCGCAACACCACCGCTGTTAGGCCACATATTTACACCTGCAACATTTTTCAGAAGGTGATAGAGGAGCTGGCTGGTAATTTGACCCTGCTGAATCAGCTCGATCAAACAGGATTCATGTCATGTTTAGGAGTACAGAGGCACTGCACCTGTTTCAGTAATGAGTTCTGCTTCTTCTCAACTAAGGGAGCTAATAAGTGGAATCAGGTAATTGCAACAGAACACTAAGAAGCAGAGTGGATATAATATCATCTACATCATTATTTACATCACCTGCATCTGCAGCTCACATTTTTCTTTGCAAAATGCTTGTAGTTCTTGAATACAGATATTTTCAATCCTGTCTAAGGGGAACTGCGAGGGTCACAGCAAAACCTTTGGCTCTTGAGGCAGTCCGTTGTGGACTTTGAGATGTGTTTAGTATCCTTTTGTAGAAGTAATTCTTTCAATCTTCAGATATTTTGTGTTGCTTAAGTATCTATTCTTCACACTGCCAGTGAAATCAGCCCAAATCATGAGCGATCCACCACCATACTTAACAGCTGGAGTACTTTTTATCAAAGTTTGCACCCTTTCTTCATCAAACATACCTTGTTCAAATGTTCAATTGCTCGATTTTAAATGTTATCCACAGGACAGCAGACTTGTTCTTTTGTAAACTCCTAATGCTGAATTTTGTGGCGAGAATGCAGGAAAGTTTTTCTTCAGATAACACTTCCATAAAGGTTGTATTTGCGCAGGTGTCATTGCACAGTAGACAAGTACACCACCGTTCCAGTCTGCTAAATTTTCCTGAAGGTTTTATCTTATTAGCAATCTTAAAAGCATTTTTCTCAAAGTTTTCTTGGTCTGCCTCAACTTGAACTGCACCGTTACTGTTAATTGTCATTTCTTAATTACATGGAGACAGATACCATTCACTATCATCTCATTACCAATTATTTTAATATTCAGAGAGCTATGCAGCTGTTTAGAGAACTAACAAGCTAATTGAGACCTTGGTAACAAATTATATTAAAGCTCAAACATAGCGTGGTCAAACTTTTGCATGGTGCTCCTTTCCTTTTTTTCCAAAAATGAAGGCAAAAATAATACACTAAGCTTTTAATGAATAGAAACTATAACTTGGGGTGCCCAGTCATTTGCATGCAAAGCATATTATATCTAATCAATATAACACAAATACAGTATACACATTCAAAACTATACATTTTTACTTAGTATTTATAGTCAATTCAAGATCTATATCTGGACATGTAGAATGAATTTAGCATCACTCAGTAAATCGGACTTTATCACATCTCTATAGTTAGTTGAATGACTAAGTGTGACTTCACTCTCATCCCCATTAATGGTCAATTAATGACCACCAGGAAATCAAGAATGTTGTACAATTAAATAATGACCTCACTCCAGCCTCAGAGTACAGTTACAATGCCATAAACAAAACATCCACTCTAGTAACTTTGGCCACGCTGGACAGCAGTGAAACACTAGTCTGGATTAGGGTTAACCCTGTGTACAGCCATAACGCGGCACTCTTCCAGCAGTCTGACAATCAGACCCTTCCCTGCTGTCCGCGGAGCGGGGTCAGTCACTCAGCCGTTATCAGTGTTAGACTGCATTGGAAGGACAAGTGCATTTCCCAAAGTCCTTCCAGAACACCGTCATCCACGCCAAGAGGAACCTGCACGTCCGTGACCTTATTCAAGCTGCTCTTTTAGACCAAGTCCCACCTGTTTGGGCCTAAGTGATTGTTGTCACCGGACCCCTGGACGTATCAGATGTATCGAGGGTAATCCTGTTTGATATCAAAGCCGGGGAGAGATCTGTTATTAGAGAAAGTGATGAAAGGCACTCAGGGCTTTGTGAGGGTACAGCAGACTTGATAAACACGCTTGTTGACTGACGCATACATATAAGCATGCACGCTCGCACATTAAACACACACAGGGGTGTGCCATGTGATGAGGGGTCACCTGCACTGGATCTGTGTGTTGTCAGGCCACCGCATAGTAAAGTTTAGCAACTCTGCAGAGTCATATTCACTGAACTTGTGGATTTCAAGGAGATGATGTGAGTAAATGTTGATCTTTTAGATACTTGGATCAGTTCTCAACAAAAATGGATCTGGACACTCAGTAGAACCAGGTTGAAGGAACTGGTAAAGATTTTTAAACATAATTTTTTGTCTCTTCAAAGACTAGAAATGTCCAGACTATGGTCATAAATCATAAATGTGGAGAGTCCCAATACCCTTTCATTGGGAGTTGTGCAGGGCATTCCACTATTTTAATCATAGGGAGGACAGACCACCAATCCATCACTGGTCACACACTTACACCAGGGCAATTTAGAGTAACAAGTTCACCTGACCTTCATCTTTTTGGACTATGGAAGGTAACCAGAGACCTTGGAGGATGCCTAAATGTGTGGCAAGTGGGATAACTGCCTTCAAGATGCAGTTATATGAAATGTATAAACTTTATATACATTCTTTGCCTCAGCCTCATCCATTAATATCTCTCAACTAGTCACCTTATATATATAAACAAAGTAACTAACTAGTTAAAAAAAGAGATCAGGTGAATTGCTTACTGTAAATTGCCCTGGTGTGAGTGTGTGTGGCCAACGATGGATTGGTGCCATCCTGAATTTTGTCTAAAATAGTGGAATTTCCTTACCAGCACCCAATGAAGAGCTTGGGGATGCAAGCGGTGAAGGAGATGGATGGATGGATGGATGGATGGATAAGTAAAAAATGAAAGCACTACATATCTCTATAAACTGCAGAAATGATACACATTGAATGGTTCCATTGAGGACAATAGTATAACGTAGTGGTGGGCCATCAGGCAAGGCCTTCTCTGCTGGCCAAAGAAATATCTGAATCACAAACTGATGTTAATTATATTTTGTCCATGAATACTTATTAAATAATTCCAAATGGTCTGTCTGCTTCCTTTTATAACTTTTTCGATGGTTGTGCTGTTTCCAGACATGTATTTTCATATTAAAGCATTTAACCAATCACATTTCAGTCATCCTTTCTTGCCAGGCAGGGTCAAAGTAAAAGAAGACTGGCGAGGCCTTTACAATTCATTCTGCAGCCCCCCCCCACCCCCACCCCCCCACACACACACAAAATAAATGTTGATTAAACTGTTGCTTCAGTCAATCAGATTTTGAGTTGGTGTCATCAGGGCCCTCTAGCAGGCTTATGGCATGCCACCGTATTCATGTTGAAGTCCGGCAGAACAATGCCCCTCCCAGGCTCCAGAATACTAGCAGTTTTCCTCACCTATAGACTGTTGTTCATCATCTGCCTTGACTCTCCTTCACAATAAATGTTTGTTATTGTTTCGTTTGAATAAATATTTGCACTTGGATCCTGGCTGCTGTCTACCATTACAATTCAGACACGTTGATTGGATAGTCTAGATTGGTTAGCATTACTGAAGGCCTAGGTGTGAAATGCATGGTCCGCCACTGGTATAACGTAGTGTTCTTCTGTGACTGCCTATAGTTAACAATCTTTTTTGACTCATTATGACTTTTCCTAGAAAATGGAAGCAAACGTTTTGCTTCGGCCTTCATTCATTTCTTACCTCAACCAAAAACACACTACATCACTCTTTCATCTGGTACTACAGTCAGTGTTTCATTACCCTGTACTGTATATCTAATATATAATTACAATATCATGATTTTCTCACTCCTGAGTCTTTATTGAATAATTTCAATTCTATAACCCTTTAAAACCTCTTAAGTTTTGCACTCAGCAAAGCTGAACAGCCACAGACTCATCAAGCAGCTGACTGGGGATCTGAAAATAAACTTAATTGAATCTTACAATGCAGAAGAAGTCTATAAAAAGACACAAACACTTCCTGATTACAATATCCACTGTCTGAAATGTCATTAAGAAATGGAAGTTAATAAGAACTGCGGAAGTCCAGACAAGATTTGGAAGAGCAAAAAATCTCTGATAGAGCTGCTTGTATAATAGTCAAATATGCAAAGCAAACATCCCCACAACATTGCCAAGATCTTACAGGAAGATTTGGCTGGCATAGGAGGATGCACCAGGCCACTGAGCAGTGTTGTGCAAACATCATCTACGTACTACAGGGAAGAATCAACTAAAGGTAACCTTAGTTGTGATCTCACCACAACATCTGAAGTATGTAACACACTTAGATAAGCCAGAGGCATTTTGGAAACAAGTTTGGTTCAACTCTATGTCTCCATATACCAAAGAAAAGGAGATGCATTTTAATAAATCAACATCTTGCCAACTGTTAAAGGAATCATTCTTTTAGATATTTTACATATATTTAAATTTTCCACAGATCATCTCCATACTATATTTCTTCAATGTGTGGCTAGTTCTTAAGCATGCATATTTTACAGCAAATTTTATAGTCCTATATCCACAATAACCTGTTTCCTTGATTGTACCATGCATATTCTTGATTATGCCAGCATTGGAGTCACTCACATCAGTGGCAGAGAGAAGGGTACTAAGTAAATTGGTGACCATCATGGACAACGTCAATCACTCTCTGTACAGTGGCATCAATAAGCAGAGGAGCACTTTAAGTGGCAGACTGCTGTCCCAGTCCTGCTCCACGGACAGGCTCAGGAAGTCTATTGTTCCTTGGGGCATTAGACTGTTCAATTTTTCCCAGCACAGCAAATAATGGCCTTCTGATGCATTAAGGATACTTGAATTTGAACACATGATGGGCATATAATCGTGCATCGTAGTTTCTTTTACTACACAATTATTATTATTATTATTATTATTATTATTATTATTATTATACATCATATATATATATATATATATATATAGTCACAATTTTGCCTCAGCCGTGCCCATAGCCCTGCCTTCATCTCATTGTCATGTATTTTATGTGTTACACCTGTCTCTTGTTACCCTTCATCCAGCATGTCCATTTCCCTTGTGATTACTCATTTTATTTAACCGTCCCTCATGTGCGATGTCTTGTCCCTCATTGTATGAATGTATGTAGCAGTCTTATCTCTATCTATGTTCAATAAATACCTGTTTTTTTGATCCGGTGGCTATGCTATAAATGAAATATGCTTGAATAAGGCTAAAAATATGAGTGCCATTGATTAGATGGTGTTGTAGACTGAAAGCTGGTTTGAGAGACGTGGGGCAGTGCGGAGTGTGAAGAGTTTGGTATGATTAATGCCAGTCCCTCATTGTTAATCAGTCTGCTTCCCTTTTGATTATTTAGTCTGTGAGCACCGAGGCATGTAAAGGAAACGAACAACACTTCTCACATGTGGTCAACTTCAATAGCGTCTGTGTGAGATGAGGTCTGCCCCCACAAATCAGCTGTTAAATAAAATCAGAGCGATGAGGTGAGGTTTGCCATCATGTTTTGACCTGAAATACAAACAAGAGTTAAAAAGAAGTCTACGCTCTCTTACTTACACCATGGGGTAGTTTCTGTCTTTTCTGGGGGGAAAAAAAGTTTATTATATAACCAGGATAACTGTTGGCAGACCAAATTAGCTTTGGCAGCTACCAGTGCAACCAAACAACTGTTGCACTAAACACATCCTCATTTTATCTTTCAATCAAAAGCATGCCGAGCCCCAGCAGACAGAAAAAGCTCTTCCTATTGTTCCTAACATTCCTGACCTTCACAGCTCCTTTCACTGATGCGACACACACACCCATGCTGGTCGGCTGCAGATCACAGCTGTTGAGGGCCTGGACACTGGTTTACACACTGCAGACTGGACAGAGACTGGGTGATACTTCACTGCCTAGTAGCCTGTCACTGGGGCACTGTAACAACTCTTTCAGGTTTATTATTAGACTGCTTTACTGTTTACTACTTCACCAGCTACTGAAATGTGGTCAGATACAATTATCTTTATAGCCCAGTACCACCAACCTAATGATTTTGATTAGGGATGCACCGAAATGAACTTTTTAACCAAAATCAAACAAAATGAAACATTTGGCCAACTACCAAACACGGTTCTTCATTTTATAAACCATTATTAAATTACTAACTAAATTATTTCACACAATAAGTCTTATAGTTAGTCAGGCATGAATGTCTGAATTTTAATAAGTTGGTTTGACATCATTAGGTTTAATAACATGAGTTTAATTGATCATTCTTTTATATTTGTATAACTAATGCTAGAAAATGTATACAAGACAATGTTGTATGAATATGTATGAAGATACATGTTACATTATTACTGATATTTAATAAAATGAACATGAAACAAAATAATGAAAATGGTTAAAATGACGTTAGTCACGTTGATGTATTGTCTGTTTAATGTGAGTGTCTTTGGCTACAGACATGAGATGAGAGGTGAGATGATCCCTAATACTGCATCTGCCAGAGTAAACACAACTTAAAGTTAACACAACACAACACAAGCTAACACAAACACAAAGCTAACACAAACACAAAGCTAAGCGGCTGTACTTTCTCTTCATCATAACAAGTGCACTTATTAAAGGTTGTACTTGTAGTTTGTTGTCTTTTTTCATTTCACCACCAAAATTTAACTGTGCTAGTGAATCTGTGTTTTGTGGACTGGTAAAGCACAATTCCAAATGTCCAAAAAGGTAACAGTGTCATTAAAACATCATTGTTTAATATAAATGTAACTAAAAGTAAAACTAAAATTAAATGTAAAAAAATAATAAAAAACATCCCCAAAAAACTAACTAAACAAAACAATAAATCTGCAGCCAGGGATGAATAAGTGCAGGAGGTGGAAAGGCGGGGTGCACACACACCTCCAGTGCAATCAGAGAGGATGATGGGAAAACGAGCAATGAATATAAACAAATAATTACTTTATAGGTGTTAAAGGCAGAGGCTCTACTCTTTCCTGAGGTGTGCTGCTACCTGGGGTGGGTCTAAACAGATTCTTATGCTCTACAGGTGCAGAGCCACCCCAGGGGAGCTTCTACTGTGCCCTAGCGCAATTTGAAGGGGCCTAGGTTGGGAAAGCCTCTCTGCAGGAATGCTACCTTGGCTGCATTATTGATTTGTTTAGTTTTTTTGACTGTTTTTCCATTATTTTCGGTTGTTGCTCCTCTCTCTGCACTTGAATCCTAACCTGGAAGTCAGTATCCAGGTTTATTCCTAAAGTTCATTCCAGAGTCCATTTTTTATCGTCCTTTGGTTCATATCAGCGATATTAAAATGTTATTATCAGTACAAAAGTCAGCTTGATGTTTTGGTGGTAAATGAAAACTTTGCTTTTATATTAATGAATAAAATACATTTCATTAAAGTATACTCTGTAGACTTCTGAGACTACTGTTTATATATTTATGTAGTTTCAAATGTGATTAAATGTTTAATCATAATTACTCAACCTAATGTCATTCATTTTGATTACATTTTTAAATAGTTTGACAACACTAATATTTAATTAACAATACTGTTAACATGCAGTGGCTGTTGGGAGCATGCCACAGTGAAAGTGATCAGCTGACCAGCTTAGTGACATGAACAAAGTGCAAACAGAGTGCACAAGTTAGGAAATAGGATAATGCTTACTCAGCAGGCAAATAAATAGAATGCCACCCCCGACATGTGTTGCTATAAGTTTCCCAGTGGAAAAACAACCAGCTGTAGGCTGTGTCCAGCAGGGTAAATTTAGCGACAAGACCTTCAAACCATCTCATGTGGAAACCTCAGACTAATTGTCATGACTCACAGAAGACAGAATGGGACAGGTTAGCAGCTGGAATGTTTGCTGTTGCCTTTAGCAGAGATGCTTTCTTTCATATACATATCTGAGGAGGGGGTTCGAGCACAACTAACGTTGCATAATGTTATTTATTATCCTCACATGTGCGCACAGTCACTCTGAGTGATTATTACAGCCAAGTTAGAATGACATGTCCCACTCAAATGTTTGGGGTCACCCAGAATTTTCTATTATAAAACCTACGTTTCATATTTCTACCTGTTTCGATACAATAAAATGAACAGATACTCCAGATACTCAATCTTCTATGGTAGAAGGGTAAGGTAGGACAGTGCCAATGTTTTTAGCTCAATAAACACTATTAACACTAGAATAGGAGATA
>BRDA01035243.1:0-11430 GCA_036984385.1 Crenuchus spilurus | reverse complement strand
ATATAGACAGATGCGACTGAGAGATGATCTAAACCTAATCTAAGCTATAGAGTGTGACTGATTTATCAAAGGAACACATGAGGCACCAATTCTGAACATAAACAAACGGCTTACTGTTTTGGTGCTCCGGCCTCGTGGTCTCGGAGGGGGCGGGGTCTTTCGTCGCAGGCTTCTGATTGCCTCTTCTGACGTTTCACGACTTTCTCTTCCCGGTGCGTACGTCTAGCTCACTTGATGTGGCGACTGGCAAGGTGCTCTGGCGAGGGCCTTTTTCCGCTCACTCTGGCTACTCTTCCGAGGGTTTTCCCATCGTAACGGTTGATGCGTGAATTGTGACCCAGGCCGCTGCTACTGGATCCAATGAGGGGAGGCTGAACAGGCTGTTCGGTTTGTTCAGAACTGGCTCCTGGTGTTCGATTCCAATATATCTATGTATCTATAGCTTGCAAAACAATAAACATGTAACATAAATTGCATTATCACTGGGCTATGAGACCCTTAGCGAAGCGCGGTACTTAAGCATAGTTACTAGAGCGAGCTTCTTTCTGAGATGATCCAAATGGATCACCTGGATGGTTAAAGTCTCTGATGGTATGGTGAGCTCGAAGCTGTTCTTTCTGCAGCCATTCAAAGCCAGTGATGTCATCTGGCTGAGCTGGCTGCGCCGATGTTGTTTCCTTCTTCAGGTGGGCTGAGCTGAGCTGAAGTTTTCAGCTTGCCCGAGAGTTTTTAAAGGGAGGCTTAAAGTCCCGCTTCCAGCTTGCCGAGCAGATCCATCACGAATTGAGGGCCCGGCTCGTAAACTGAGTCTGTGCCCAGAGGCACACCAAAAGCCAGGTCGACAGGAGTGCGCAGTTCTCGTCCAAACATCATGCAGGCTGGGGTGAACCCTGTGGACTCCTGCACCGCAGATCTGCATGCGAGCAGTACCACCGGTAATCGCCTGTCCCAGTCCCGCTGATATTTGCTGGTTACCATTGCCAATTGTGTGGCCAGCGTTTTATTGAACCGCTCAAACAAACCGTCCCCCTGCGGGTGTAGAGGTGTCGTCCTTGTCTTTTTAATGCCCAGGGCCCGACAGACCTCAGTCATTGTTTCAGCCTCAAAGTTACGGCCCTGGTCGCTATGGAGGCTCTCCGGGACCCCGAACTGGCAGAAAAACTCATCCACCAACACACGTGCTGTGGTGGATGCACTCTGATCAAGGACCGCATAAGCCTCTGGCCACTTTGTGAAGTAGTCCATAGTGACCAGGATGTACTTATTACCCTCATCCATTAATGGGAACGGTCCCATTACATCGACAGCCACCCTCTCCATAGGGGTGCCCACTCTCATGGGCACAAGCGGTGCTCTTGGCCTACACGGTGGCCCCTTCTTTGCCACGCAAGTGTCGCAGCAGTGCACATAAAGTTCCATGTCCCACCTACAGCCCGGCCACCAGAACCGTTGCCTAAGCCACTTTAAGGTTTTTGCTACCCCAAAATGACCACTACCTGCCGCCCCGTGAACTGACCACAACACTGCGTCCTTCAGGTGTGATGGTATCACTGCCTGCAGGGTGAACGACCCTGTCCCTGGCTCCAACCACTCCCAGCACAGGACGCCCCGCACGACGCACAAGGAGTCCCAATTGGATCTCATGGCTGTCGCTACGGGACCTAGGGGCAAGATCAAATCCCAATCGGGTGCCTGTGCCGCCTCCACCTGTCTGACACACCAGTCAACCTCCCGGTCCGTTAGCTGGGTTTCCCTAAACTGCTCAATAGGTACAGGCTCTATGTCTTCTGCATTGGGCATGGGATGCGTTGCTAATACAGCGCACCACTTGTACTCCACAGTGTCTTGCTCGACCTTTGAGCAGTGCTTGCATGCCCTGTCGATGCATGGCCTGCGGGACAATTGTGCTCTATTGTAAAGTTAATATCTTGCAGCTTGGTCAGCCATCGTGCCTGCTGCCCCTCAGGGTCACGGAGCTTAAGCGGGCGAATCTGCGGCTAAACCCGGAAAAATGCAATTTGTTACAACGCCGTCTAAATTTCCTAGGACACGTCATCAGTGGTGATGGTGTCAGCACTGACCCGACTAAAACGGAGGCTGTTAGGGCGAGGCCACGACCCGCCAGCACAAAACAGCTTAGAAGCTTTCTGGGGCTGGCCTCCTATTATAGGAGGTTTGTCAGAGGCTTCGCGGAGGTTGCAGCGCCGTTCCACGAACTCACCGCGAAGGGTGAAAAATTCAGATGGTTGGATGCTTGCGAGTCAGCGTTCTGCAAACTTAAACTTTGGCTGTGCAGTGCACCGGTTCTGTCTTACCCGAACTTTGAAGACGAGTTCCTTGTAGACTCAGATGCGAGCAACCATGGCATTGGGGGGGTGCTATCACAGATCAATGGGGGCACGGAGCAAGTAATTTGCTACTTCAGCAGAACGCTGAACAAGGTGGAACGCAATTATTGTGTCACTAGACGCGAGCTGCTAGCGGTGATTGCGTGCCTGGAACATTTCAGACCATAAGTGTATGGCAATAATTTTTCGCTTACGGACGGATCACGCGTCGCTACAGTGGTTGCTTAACACTGGAAAGGCTGAAGTTTTTTGAGATTCTGAGGAATTTCTGAAAAGTCCCCCTCCCTCTTGTGGGCTATCAGCGAGCTATTGTTATGTTAACTATTGCTAGGATATCATCCCCCAAAGGGTTTAGGCCAGTTCGTTTCAGTGTCTATGTAAAGCAAAAATAATCCATTGTATTTTATTTAGTTAGATAACAGGGAAATGAAATGAAATATTTTTTATTATACATTTATTTTATCATAAAAAATTATACATTTATTATACATTTATTTATCATAAAAAATAACACAATAACACAATATATAACAATAACACACACACTGCTATAATTAGAATCTATAATTCGTTACATTTCCCTGTTATCTAAAAATAAAATACAATGGATAATTTTTGCTTTACATAGACACTGAAACTATAATAATTATTATGGCAGCGTGCGCGCAGACTCACACACAGAGAATAAGACGGAGAGGCCCGGTTGTATGATCTAAATGATTTAAAATAAATAAATAAATACATTCTCTCTGTGAGTTTCGTTTAATTTTGAAATATAATATAGTATTTTCAGTGTCTTTCTGTGAATCTGGACTGATTTTCTGAGATATTTCCCTCACTTTGCCCTGAAGATTCCAATGCATAAAAAACTATCGAAAATGAATAAATACATTCTCTCTGTGAGTTTCGTTTCATTTTGAAATATAATATAGTATTTTCAATGTCTTTCTGTGAATCTGGACTGATTTTGTGCAAAGTGAGGGAAATATCTCAGAATCTCAGTCGAGCTTCACAGAAAGACACTGAAAATACTATATTATATTTCAAAATGAAACGAAACTCACAGAGAGAATGTATTTATTAATTTATTTTAGATAGTTTTATTTCAAAACTAAACAATTAATTGTTTATTTCGGTCTCTGGGAAAGTTATTTTGTCTTTTTTATACAACCGGGCCTCTCCATCTGATTCTCTGTGTGTGAGTCTGCGCGCATGCTGCCATAATTATTATAGTTTCAGTGTCTATGTATATATTTATTTATTTACAGTGTCTATATTATATTTTAAAATCAAACAAAGAACACAGAGAAAATGTATTTATTTATTTATTGATTGTTTTAGAGCATTTATCACCTCCCCTTTTGCTTCTCTTACAAACAGCCTGTGTGAGCACAGACAGACGAATGATAGTTTATTATAGATTTATTTATCGCAATAGAGTTTGTACATATATGTACAGTCTCCACTGAAATTACATTTTATTTGAAATCAAATCAACTTTATTGTCAAATCACATTTTACTGATGTGAAGGTGAGTGAATATCTTCGGTTTTACAGTTGTGCTGCACACAGGCTGTTTGTAAGAGAAGCAAAAGTAAGGGGACATGCTTAATGCTCTAAAACAATCTAAAAGTAATAAATAAATACATTTCTCTGTGTTCTTTGTTTGATTTTAAAATATAATATAGTATTTTGAGTGTTTTTCTGTGAAGCTCGACTGAGTTTTTGAGATATTTTCCTCACTTTGCCCTGGAGACGGCAATGCACAAATAAATCTATAAATCTAAAATGATCTAAAAGTAATAAATAAATACATTTTCTCTGTGTTCTTTGTTTGATTTTGAAATATATTATAGTATTTTGAGTGTCTTTCTGTGAAGCTGGACTGAGTTTCAGATATTGCTTTCTGTGACTTTGTTTCCCTCACTTTGCGCTGGAGCGTTTGTCATGTAATTAGCATATCAATAGGAGGCTAATCGTCCTCCAGCAGGGTGGCGGGCCAAGCGGGGGATTTTCTTCTGACGACAATTTTCGTAGCATCCGCGCTCTCCATCAACCTCTCGAATGTGGCTGGCGCATTGCACAATCCAAATGGTAGAACTGTAAATTGCCATAGTTCTTTGCCTACAGTGAACGTTCTTTAGCGGTGTCAGACAACGGCACCTTCCAATATCCGCTGCGCAGGTCCAAGGAGCTGAACCAGGATGAACCCGCTAGTTGGTCTAACGATTCATCTATTTTAGGTAGCGGGTAGGCGTCTAACTTTGTTACCGCATTGTAATCCACGCAAAAACGCCAGTCCTCGTTTTTCTTCTTGGCTAGAACCACTGGTGATGCCCACGGGCTGTTTGAGCGCCCTATAATGCCAGCCTGTGCCATTTTTTTTATTTGCTCATCTGCAATGGTTCTTTTAGTAAAAGGGAGATGGTGGGGGCTTGAGCGAATTGGCAAAGCGTCGCCAGTGTCTATATTGTGTAACGCCAAGTTCGTCCTTGAACAGTCCTGTTCAGACAACTCTAAAATGTCTAGGTAGCTCTCTAACAGCTGCCAAACTCGCTCGCGCTGGGTCTCTTCAAGGCCACTCGTGCTGCATTCACACAGCTCGCGGACACAGTTTACAACAGCCGGATTGCTGTTGACCTCACCCCCTCATAGACTGGCTGTACTTGTGGGTCCCCAAATGTGATTGCCCCTCTCTTTTAGCTGATAACCGCGTCCGTGCACCTTAAGAAGTCCAAACCCAGGATACAATCATCGCTAGTGTTCCCGAGCCAGAAATTGTGCACAAAAGGCCCCTGCCCAAAATCTACGCTGGTTATGACCTGCTCTGATAAAACAACCTTCTGTCCTGTAACTGTGTATAAATTAATCTGATTGTTACGGTGAATCCTGACCTTACCTTTAAATCCACTAACAATGTCAGAATTAAACACAGAGACCGCTGAGCCCATATCAATCAGACCCTTGATTACTGTCCCGCAACAAGAAAAAGTTATGAACTGACCTTCAGCTCCCAGTCGGCGTGACAAAGTTGAGGATGCACCTTGTTTTTTCGGGGCCAGCACGCTCCTCAAAAGCCGGCCCCGCTCTCATTTCCCTGTGCTGTGCAGTTCGCCGCTTTGTGTGACGGTAAACCACACTTACAGCAAACCAATGTGCGCCGCCGTGTCACATCTTGCTGAGGTCTTGTTGACGCCGCCCTTCTCATCACAGCGTTTCTCGCCAGTACCTGATTGGCTCTTTCTGCCACAACAACTGCCAGATCCAGCGAAGCCGGCTCACGCAGGAGAACCTCGGTCTGTAGGTTGAAGGGTTCGAGAGCGTTGATGAACCTATCCCATGCAAGTTGCCGTCTCACCTCCTCCGGGAAGTCTGGATACGCTTGTCAAACCAGTAGGGCGATGTCGGCAGCTAGGATCATCAATTTTTTGCCTTGCTCGTGCCACCTCATATCCAGTCTCTACTTTGCCACAGCGCTCGGCGGCTGTGTGCCGAAGCGGGCATGCATAAGTGGGCCACTGTCTCGCTATTGCCCATTTCATATTTTTGGCCACGATCGCCAGCTGTGCTTCGAATTTGAATTTGAATTTGAACCTAAATGCGGCGGTGGTTGGGACTTGGATTGACTGGGGCAGCTGGGCCTAACACCAGCAAAAAATGAGTAGCTCCGATTGTGATGCCGCTTCTGAAGAAGAAGAGCACTGAAGACGTGGTTCAAATAATATATATACATAGAAAGATAGATAGATAGGTCAAATGCATTCAGTGGCACTCATTTCTCTTATTTTTACCGCATAAAATTTGGCTAGTGGAAATTCTGATTGGCCAGTAACTTTAGAGAGTTACCAGCCACATTGGCTAGTGATCAAAAAAGTTAATTTAGAACCCTGGTTGTAGCCGTAGCTGTAGCAACAGCCGCTGCATTTTTGCTCTTTTTCGACGTTCTTTTTCTGTCCCAAAACATTTTGGATGTCAAATCTGCTTCTGTAAATGTTTTGCAGCTTAGAAAGTGTTCATGTAGCATTTATTGTAGTTTTTCTGGCTTTAATATAAAAGTTTTGGCACAAGAGTTGAAAGGAGCGTCCGCTCAAGCTGCCATCTTCCCCATTCCCTGTGAGACTAGTTTGTGAATGAAACGCTTCTCAAAATGTGACGTAAGCTCCAATTAAACAAAGTCCCGGACATTTCTGAACTTCCGCCCGGACAGTTTTTTAAGTCTCAAAAAGAGGACATGTCCGGGTAAAAGATTACGTCTGGTCACTGTAAGTTAAATAAATTTCAATGCTACAGCAAAATGTGCTTTAGATTACCCTAGTTTTTGCTAGCATTGTCATAGTTAGTGTTCACCGCAGGGTGACAGTAGCATGCATCCTGTCGATGTTCTTTTATAATGTAAACACACAAAATGGATGTAGTGGTTGAATTCATATGCAAATAACACCATGGGTTTCTGTACAGGTATGTTTTTAATTCCATTACATATTCTAGTATGAAGATAAATAAATAATAATAATTGTGAGCTGATATGATTATAAAAATATGTATGTTTAGTTATAATCAAATATATATTGTTCATATGTATTGTTGTTATTATTATACTATACAATCACTGGCTTATGAGTTATGTGTACTAGACTGTAAAATTGTACATTTAAGAGAAACGCAGCAGACTGAGATATCCCTGCTGTGGGCTGGTCATTTGACCATACAGAACTAATCTGTGTGGATGCTGGACTTATTTCAGAATAAACTACTTGTTATCCGCCAAGTGTGCAGTTGATTCCTTGGGTGGGACAGACCCCAGAGGCTACATTGATGCCACAAAATGGGAACCATTACATGAGCTCCAGATATCTGTGGTGAAAATCATTACTTTGACATCCTTTAGTTGTTCTGATGTGTGTCCACTCGATTTGTTGTCAGGGCTGTACTAGGGCTGGGCTATTGGCCCTTTTTTTTAATAGCCCCTGGTCATATATCCATTTACAGCATTTAGCAGACACTCTTGTCCAGATGGACATACAAAAGTGCTTTGTTTCCATTAAGATAATTATCTCAGGTAGTACAGACAGGCAGGGGTGGATTTGGATGTTCTGGGGCCCCAAGCAAGGTTATGTCTGGGGGCCCTGATCAAACAAATTCCTTTTTATAGTTATGGTCATGGTGTGGTGTTGGCTTGAACATAAATATTAATACTTAAACATTATTATTCATAATATTTTATTAATATTCACAATATTTTACTAGTTAATATTAATTATTATCATTATTATTATTAATGATAAAATAATACAATTAATATTAATCATTAATAAAGTCTTAATAAATTATTAAATATTAATAAATTGTCAAAAGCATGTAGCATAAAATTATCACCCAATTCTATGCTACACCTTGTTAATCAACTTCACTCCAATTCATTACCACCAATTTTACACTTATGTATGGACTGTATGCTCAGTAGACCTCATTTACATACAATTATATCATTTTTGAGTAAAAATAAGAATAGCTATTTTAATAACAGTTAAACATCGAGGCATGTAAATGTGTGGCTTATCACAGACTTGCAGATACATGCACACAGACACAGATTCAATTGTTAATGTTTTAATATGAAACCTCTGATATTAAAATACGTCTAACTGACGTGACACAAACAGAACAAACATCCAGTATCTTAACAACTTACAGTCCGTGCTGAACACAGACTGTGGGCCAATTTAAAAAATGCTGGTTTACAAGTCCAGACCCTGTATGATCGAGTGATAGTGGGGATGGCCAATCACACGTAATCAAGAAATGGCAGAGCCAATTGATGAGCTTGTGGGTGGTCTAAAAGGAAAACTCCTTCAAGACTTCCGCTGGGTCCTAATGCTCGACATGTCTTCATTTAATATAGCGTTTGGACGTAAAAATCTGCAGAAAAGCAAAACTGCCTTTTGGAAAAAGTGCAGAGGACATGTCCCCCCTGTCACCCCCATTACATATGTGGTGTATGGTATCTCTTTAGTGTTGAACAACAAAAACAATTATGTGTTTAGTTTTTTTTTTATTTTGCCAACCTCGTTTGGGCAGCAGCAAACAATTTGCTGCTGTCTGCCATTGCAGACAGGTTACAGTCCAAACTACTCTTCTACTCATACATACACATAAATATAAAATGCTTCAAATGTATAAAACAGAAAAGAAAATCTATTGATAAACACAAGATCTAAGGCACCCTGGACTGGATGCTAGTCTATCACAGGGTACACACTCACCCAATCACCCACACTTGTGAACAATTTTAAATAGCCAATCAAACAGTGTTTCAACAAGTGTATCAACTAGTGTTTTGGATTGTGAACAAACCCACAGACACGTGGAGAACAAGATAAACTCCTCACAGACAACGGCCTGAGGCAAGGAACAAACCCAGGAGCCCAAGACCCTAAAGGAGCAGTGCCTGTTGCACCACTGTGCCACTTAAAATGTCCAGGCTATGGTTAAAATAGTGTAATGCCCTGTCCAGCACCCAATGGAGGGTATAGAGATTCATCGCAAACCTGAACTGGATTAATAAAATGAATGGATGGAATAAAATATCTGAATAATTAGAAATACTAGATTTCTGATTTGCATGAGCTATAAGCCATACTGATTAACATTAAAACAAAAAAAGCCTTGAAATACATGGTCATATCAGAATATTATGACCACCTTTTGTTTGGAATGATGCATGACTCTACATGTACAAGTGTGACAAACCTTTTCACAATTAAAAGAACATAATCTGTCAAAAATAGTCCATCCCTCCACCCTACGCCATCAAGCAGAACAAGTTTAGCTGGGTTCCATCAGCTTGTTTGACAAGTACTCTTATGTAATTCAAGGAATTTACAACTTATAATAATGTCAATTTACATCAGTTTATAATTGCAGGAAGCTCATAAAAGAACAGTTATAAGATAGAGATGGCAGTTTTAAACTGATAATCAGATGCCTTCAGCATCTTCTGTCAGAAAACTTGAGCAGCAATCTGTTACATAATCACAGCAACTGCATGCAGTAAGCAACAAGCATTTGATGTGATTTCAGTAAAAAGTAAAGAGAAATGAGGTTATGACTCAAAGACTGGCATTACTGCTTAATCTCAACTTTGAGGAAAGTGTTTAACAAATACAACTTTTAGAGATACATCTATGAGTCAATTACTTACATATAAGAAAAAACACACCTGATCTTGGACTTTAGATGTAGAGTCCTTCTGAATGTGCTGTAGAGCTTCCAACACTGCTGATGAGAAAGGAGTAAAGAACAGGAGGCATAAATGGAAATGGGTGCAGTGAGCAGGGTGGGGTTAAGCATAATGGTGGTTAACCCTTTAAGTGAAGCTAATGTTAAAGAGACCATATAAAATTAATTAAAATATGAATTTCAGTATATGCAAATGTTTGAATATGAATATAAAATGACATTTTCTAAATGTTTGGAGACTCAAATCAAATTTATTTATAAAGTGCTTTTACAACTGATGTCACAAAGCAGATTTACAGGGTTAGTAATAACAACACACCAAATCAATAATCCCTAATCCCCGGTGAGCAAGCCAACAGCGACAGTGGCAAGGAAAAACTCCCTCAGAGCTGGAGGAAGAAACCTTGGGAGGAACCAGACTCACATGGGGGACCCATCCTCTTCTGGCCAACTAATTCTAAGTTTGTGATAAATCATAATTGTTGTTGTAATCCTTAGGTGAACTGATATGGTGACAGTAGTGGGACAGGAATGATGATGATAATGGTAATGATAACAGCCAGCCAAGTCCATATAAGCTCCAATGTGGGCAGTAGAGAAGGGCATCTGGAGCAGGTCACAGTAGTTGGTCGTTGGTGGGCAGCTGATCCAGGGAAGCATCATGCAGAGAATAGTAATCAATCTTCCATCAGCCTTGGACCGGAATGATGGGCAATCACTCACTTGGAAAAAGACAAAGATGGAATTAGTTCTGTTTGGGTTTATAGAGCACAGGGATTCTGAGACATATCAGAGTGTGGCTATTGACTCCAGAAGAAATATCTAGAACAGCCTATTTAAAAGGAGAGAGCCAGAAGGTAAACAGGCATGGGAGCTCCCAGAGACACTGGCATCCCTCTGCTCACCATCAACAAACCTGAGTGATCGTGTGAGCAGCGGTATGACAGCCCCAGCATCTCAGTTCAATAAAAATCCCTACGTCAGTGCACCCCTGGATCTACAAGCTAAACTAAACAGATATGTTTTCAGCCTAGACTTAAAGGTTGAGACTGTGACTGAGTCCCGAACATTGAGCATCCTGATAATAGTGCATTACAGTAATCTAACCTAGAAGTAATGAAGGCATATACCAATTTTTCTGCATCCTGTAGGGATAAGGCATTTCTTAAAATTGGAAATATTACAGAGATATAGAAAAACTGTTCTCCTCTGAGACTCTACAAAAGCTGATGTTCCAGATACTCAGTGTTCTGTGGTAGAAGGGTGAGGCAGGACAGTGTCACCACTTTTAAGCTTAGTTTAGTCTCCCACAAGTTGTTTACACTCTACAGGAAGTGTAGTAGATTTTTTGTGCAAGGCATCATGGGAAATGAACATTTTTGTCAACAACTTGTTTCAGACATCAAAGCTGAGCTAAAAGCAGTGACATCACACTTCTAAAAAAGAAGATGTGGAACAAACTCCCACTGACTGTTCGAACAGCAGAGTCCATCACAGTCTTCAAACACAGACTGAAGACCATCTCTTTGTCAAACACTTAAGTGACCGCTAATTTAAAACACATTGTAATGCTCTTATATTGTGTATGATTGTGTATCTTTCCCTCTTTCTAGGTCTTAGTAATGGTTTTGTGCTTACAGTGTATTAACTGAAGAGTAGTTTGGACTGTAGATTAGCATATGACAGATGTCAAATGTAAATGTATTCGATATATGTAACACCTGGTCTTCAGGTCTCCAGTATGACTTGTAGAGTCAAGTCAAGTCAAGTCAAGTCAAGTGGCTTTTATTGTCATTACATCTGAGTACAGGTACACAGTGCAATGAAATTACGTTCCTCCGGA
>BRDA01035240.1:0-30775 GCA_036984385.1 Crenuchus spilurus | reverse complement strand
CTACCCCGGTTATCACTACTGCGCATGTGCGTCAAGGACAGAAAGGAAGACGCAACAGTAAAAGGTGAGTACGCAGCAGTTTGGAGAGAAAAAGAGTAAAAAAAGTAAAAAACAAACAAAGAAACAAAGAAACAAACAAACGACGCATCAACTATTAAATTAGTTGTCGACTATTTTAATAGTCGACATAATCGTGACTAGTCGACTAATCGTAGCAGCCCTATGCTCGATGCAGTCCTCCAGGTGGACGGTCGCTTCTGGTTGAGAGTGGGCGTGACTGGCTGCCGCTTCTCGCTGGTGTGTGTGGTTGAGTGTGTGTAAATGGAGTGTGTCAATTGTAAAGTGTCCTTGGCTATCTAGAAAAGGTGCTATATAAGTGTATCATTAATAATAATAATAATAATAATAATAATAATAATAATAATAATCTTTTCCAGGGACATCCATGTATTTTTCAACAAGACAATGCATCACCACATGCTGCACATATTACAATGACATGGCTGTGGAAGAAGTACTGGATTGGCCTGCCTGCCCACCTTAAGACATGTTTGCAAGAAAAATTTGACCAAATAAGACCTGAAACACTTCATCGTTTGGTGTCCTTGTTGCCAAAATGTCTAGGAAGTGTGGCAACATTACAGAATTCAATTCCAGTTTAGTTACATTTTGTAACATCCATATAACATCCATGATACTCTTAAAAGTGACGGTTCTTCACTGGTTCTTTAGTAAAGAAAATGGTTCTATATAAAACCATGAACACTCCAAGAACCCAAAGGGTTCTTTCATGGTGAAAGGGTTCTTGAGACTTATGAGGAAAGTGCTGTAGATGGTTCTATATAGACACTTTTTGGAACTGGTTCTATATTGCACCAAAAATGGTTCCTCTGTTATTACAAGCTTGACATCGTAACTACAGCAGAACCTTTTTGGAAAAATCTACAATCCACTTTTGAAGAATGCTTTATCCACGAAAATGGTTATTTGAGTGTTCATGGTTCTGTATATAACCATTTTCTTTACTGAAGAACCTGTGAAGTGAACATACAGTTATTTTACATTTTGAAACTTGCGTAAAGTAAAAGTGTTTTATTAAGAAATGTTTGAGGGGTGAAATGTCATCAGTTAATCGAGGCTATTAGCAGCTTGTGTAAGATGTGCTGTTAAGGTAAAGGACACAGATACAGTGTGTAGATGAGCCTGTTAAACTGCATCATGTGTTCTGGTTTGGGGTACTAAAACTGTTTTGTGTTGGCTTAAGAAGTGTGCCAGTGATGGGGGATGGGCATGTAGGATTTAAACATCACACACACACACACACACACACACACACAATCATGCAAAACACATATACTCGCATATACATATACTTAGCTGTGTCTTACTCACCTTATGACCTCTCACTGATTGTTACACACACACACACACAAACACACGCACACACACACACACACACATACAAACAAATGCTTAGAAAGGCATATACCCAAAAGGCGCTGTGGGTCCTAATCTAGCCACACTAATCATCCAACCATTAGTCTAGAAAACAGATTAGGGAGAGAGATTGAGAGAGCGAGAGAGAGAGAGGAAAGGGGAGAGAGAGGGAGAGAGAGAGAGAGAGAGAGAGAGAGAGAGAGGAAAGGGGAGAGAGAGGGAGAAGGAGAGAGAGAGAGAGAGAGAGAGAGAGAGAGATTACCAGCCTAAAAGAGGAAGAGAGACAGACCGAGTAACAGAACTGATGTTGACTGTTATGTTTATGGTTCATTGTAATACTTATAACAGTCATATAAATAAATAAGTACTGAACTGAACTGGCTTGAAATTGAGAGAGAGATGGGGGGAGAGAGATAGAGAGAGAGACTAAGGGAGGCGGGGCAGTACGGTATGTAGGGAGGAGGAGGAGGAGGAGGAGGGGCCTGGCTTTAGTGTGATGTGAATGGAATAGAGGCAGTGTGCTAGAGAGAGAGAGAGAGAGTACAAATCAACCTGCCTTAGCCAGAGCAATGAAGATGGGGACAGAATAAGCCAGAGAATTTTTTTTCTTCTTTCTTGCTCTATAGAAACACAACACACACTGGCAGAAGAGAGAGAGAGAGAGAGAGAGAGAGAGAGAGAGAGAGAGAGAGAGAGAGAGAGAGAGATGAAGCTGCAGGATGGAACAAGGCAAGACATGAGATATGAAGGTAAAAACCTTTTTATGCTTTTATAAACATATGTATTCACACACAACCTTACTGTAATGCCACCACTGCCTTTGTGTGTGTGTGTGTGTGTGTGTGTGTGTGTGTGTGTGTGTGATTATGAAACAGAAAGGCAGAAATAAAGCCTAGAGAACAGAAAAGAGGATGTGTTAAGGGGAAATGCTTTGTGAGACAGGAGGAAATGATGTCGGAGGCTGGGTCTGTGCTCCACTGGTTTTGCACTTCATACACACACACACACACCCACATACACACACAACGCTGTTATGACATTGACACAGAGCCACTGCAGACCATTGCTGAAAACTGTGGGGTGAGAGACAATGTGGAGCAGGTGAAGAAGAGAGAGAGAGAGAGAAAGAGAGAGAGAGATTATACAGCCAAACCAGAGAGGACAAGAAAGAGCGAGGACGTGAGACAATCACACAAAGGTAAGCCTGAGTAGTGAACGCTGGGTTTTCTTGGTGATAGTAAAGGGTCAGATTATAGCTCAGAGGGGATGGAGGGATTTATGAAAGCAGGAAAGAAAATGAGAGAATGGAGATGGCAGTTGCACAGAATATGGACAATGAAAAAGAGAGAGAGAAAGAGAGATGAGAGATGCTGCAAGGGTGTTGTTTTCAAGGTGCCAATGAGAAGAAAGGATGCATGCTTTTTTGTCTTTTATTCTCTCTATCTCTTTTCGGAAGAGATGGGGGGGAAGGGTTGCATTTGAGGCTCTGGGGATGTGCTGATGAGGGAGAGAGAGAGAGAATAAAGGAAAAGAGGGGCAACAGAGGTATGAGTGGAGGTATGAGAGGCATCTTACGTAAGTGAGAGTGATAAAGAGCAAGGTTGTGTCTTTTCAGAACACCACTTGACCCCAAGTGTGTGTGTGTGTGTGTGTGTGTGTGTGTTTGGTGGACATTGTGGTTGTGCGTCTACCGCACAATGGCATGCCATTTGATGATGGATGCATTAGGCTGTGGCATGAGGATACTGATAATATAGCATCTCTCTCTCTCTCTCTCTCTCTCTCTCTCTCTCTCTCTCTCTCTCTCTCTCTCTCTATCTATCTATCTATCTCTCTGCCTCTCTGCATCTCACCCTCCAATAAACATAACTTTACATCTTCATTATCGTGACTGTACAAAACCATAGTACCTGATGATCAGCTTAGGTAAGGCATTGATAATAAATGTGATAATGTGTGGAGGGGGCTGGTAAGGGATCACCTTTGTCTCTAATAATAGTATAATAATACACAGCACCTATGATTTGATGCTGTAATAACATAATTGGATGATTAATATGTAGCAAATTACACAATTATTTACATCCACCTTCCACGTATATATTCTGTATTTACAGATTCAGGTCTGCAATTTTTTTCCATTTGTTTGAATGTCCAGAATGACAAAAACAGCACAGCAGAAATGTAAGAAAATATAATTTACATCTGAAAAAAAGGAATTACTGTTCCAAACTGATTCACAATAAAACACCAAACAGTGATAAAATGTCCACACAAAACAGTTTTGCTGTTGTGTGTAGCAGCTACTAGTGCAAAAAAGTTCATTTGTGTTGCAGTGTGTTGTGTCTCAACCATAATATGGGAGCAGCTGTGGTCTGCTGGTTAGGGATCTGGTCTTGTGACCAGAAGGTCGCTAGTTCAATCCCCGGCCAGGTTATGACTGAAGTGCTCTTGAGCAAGGAACCTAACCCCCAACTGCTCCCTGGGTGCTGTGGATTGGGGCTGCGCACCGCTAGTGTTTTTGTTTCAATGTTTATAATATTTGAATATTAATTTACTTGAAATATTCTAACGAGTTTTTGTACACAAATATTAACTAAGTGAAATGTAAATTGGAAGTTGCTAAAATTAAAACTCTACATCAATGTTTCAATGTACTCGTCAAAAGTTTGGACACCTTCTGCACATTCAGTGGTTGTTCATGATTTAAAAATGTTCTGCATTGTAGATTAATCCTAAAGTCATCCAAACTATGAAGAAATACATATGCAGTTATTTAGTAAACAAAACAGTGTTAAACAAACACAGTTTTATGTTTTATAATTTATGTTTTATATGTTTTATAATTTACATTCATTTACAATGTAGGAAAAAAATTAAAAACATTGACTGAGAAGGTGTTTCCAAACATTTGTCTGGTACTGTACCTTCATTCATGCCTATATATAGTGTATGTGTGAAAATGGTTGACTGTGATGGCTCTGCTGTGCTGATCTGCGATCTCACAATCAGTGTTTACAGGGAAAAAGCGCTTAAAGTAAAGGTCAGAGGTCACGGCCAGTAAAGTGTGTTGTTAACCACAGAGTTAATGTGTGTTGACTGGATTGATTATATGATGGAACTTGGGGGACGCGGACGTTACGCATGTACACATACACTCTTAAAAAACATGGTTCTTCAAGGGTTCTTTAGTAAAGAAAATGATTCTATATAGAACCACAAACACTCAAAGATCCTTAAGGCTTCTTTGCATGCTGAAAGGGTTCTTCTGATGGATGAGGAATGTGTTGTTCTATACAGAACCTTTTGGAAAAGGGTTCTGAATAGCCCCAGAAAGTGTTCTGCTATCGTTACAATATTAAGTTTGTATGGTTTTGTATGGAATCATTGTACTAAAGAACCCTTCAAGAACCATCCCTTTTATGAGTGTACATGCTCACACACACACACACACACACACACAAAGGAGACACCACCTTGCAGTTTATGAAGCTTTACTTCCTTCCTGTTCTTCTTTAGTATATTTATAATCTTTTAATAAAAAAAATGATGTGAAACACAGTAGCTTGTATGGAAATCTGGGTTTTTGTAGAGTATTGAAAGTGAAAAGAATATACATGAGACTGAATATGTGAATTACATTAAAAACACGTCTCTCTTTCACACATAAGTATGTGTGTGAAAAAGGTTACATCCTTTAGCACTGTGAGAACGTCTCGCTTTCCCAGAGCTACATCAGGTCTTTGATTGGTTTGATGGTCACAAACCTCAAATGTTACACTTTTTTAAAGTTTACAGAGTCATCTGAGGGCTGGTTACTGCACAGGTTTCTCTGTACTTCACACATAGACCATCATACCAGACAGGTGTTTAATTCTGCGCTGGATCAATGATGCTAATGTAGATAACAAGTATGGAAAACGACAGTACCAGGCGAAAGTTTTAGGACATTTCTGGTGCACCTAGTGTGTCAGGGGTTCATCCTACAGCGAGATAATGACCCAAAACATAAGTCCAAGCTCTGCCAGAACTAGCTCAGGAAAAACAAGATGGTCAGCTTGAAAACATGGAGTGGGGCACAGTCTCCAGACTTAAACCCCATCCAGCTGATTTGGGATGAAGTGAAAAGCAAAGCAAACCTACAAGAGCCAACATTTATGTGAACTTCTGCAGCAGTTTTGCTTTCATTTCAGAGTTCAATGAGACATTGGGCTGTTATTAGCATTGTGTGTTTCAGTACAAAACTAAAGAAATACAACTTTGATACCAACCATATCATGGCTGATTGAGTACATTTGGGCTAAAGCGAAGGTTCTGTACATTTGATTTCTTAGTGAACTACTCCTTTAAAGTGATGGTCAGTCAAAGTGTGGATTTGTAGAGGATCTGGCGATGTGTGGTGAGCAGGGTGTTAAACACTCCCATAAACACACTCAAATTGCATGGCTGTGAAAAGTCCTCCTGCAGTATAATACAGAACAGCCACAATAGCTCTTATACTTTCAAAGGCTTTATGTTTTCAAAGGCCATTTTTTTCACTGGGCATTGTTTGAATCCACATTATTTTTCCATTACAATTTAGAAGCACATTTGCTGCCACCTCCAACGCGACCTAACAGTAATGCCTTGGCTTGAATATGTAAGAGAGCAAACACTGGTGAATCAGTGTGGGAAATTTTTCAAAGATAAATCAAATGTGCACAATTTTCCACTTATCCTGCAGAGTTCTCCAGCTCCGGGCCAGCTACTGTCCAGCACAGTTGGGTGTTCAAAAACACCTGCTAATAAAATACAGTTTCAAATCAGGTGTGTTTGTGCAGAGAAATCACAAAACTGTTCTGGACAGTGGCTCTTCAGAACAGGAGTTGGAGATGATGCCCAGTTTAAAATGTAGATTAATACATAAATACATAAAAGTCATCCAAACTATGAAGAAATACATATGGAATTATTTAGTAAACAAACAAGTGTTAAACAAACCAGAATATGTTTATATTTTACATTATTTAAAGTAGGCACCTCTTACTTAGATGCCAGCTTTCTTGGCATTTTCTCAGTCAGCTTTATGAGGTAGTCACCTGGAATGGCTTTCAGTTAACAGCTGTGTCTTGTGAAGAGTTCATGACTTGCATTTTTTGCCTCTTAATGTGTTTGAGACATCAGTTGTGTGTCTACTTTGAAGAATCTAAAATCTAAAACATTATTTGGTTTGTTTAACACTTACGTTTACTACATGGTTCCTTATGTGTTACTTCATAGTCTGGGTGAGACATAAAAACAAAAAACTAAGTTTATAAAATAAAACTATAAAATGAAATTGCAGAATAAAAATCATCGCAGCTATAAAATAATAATAATTATTAGATTTTTTTTATTTGAACTATTGTATGAACTCTTCCTTTTAATTTGACTATTTTATTGAGCAGCACTTTGGTTGACGCTGTCTTGTAAACGTGTTATAAAAATAATGTTGTCTAAAAATAAAGAAACATGAAATATAATTGGTAAATAAAATCAAATAAATAATAAACAACAGAGTTTATACTAGAACTCAGTGGTCACCTAAATAGTGAGTCTTTCAAAAAATGTTATCACCAAAACCTCTTTTCAGATGCCTCATACTGTGGCATAAAGGTGTAGACACAGCATCTGTACACACAAACCAGCTCAGGAGAAGGAAACACTGAATCTGTTAGTGCCATAATAAATATGGAGGAATCTGATCTGAGATCAGCCTGTTGTTTTCTGAAATTGATGCTTGTAGCCATGTTTTACAATTGTTTTAAAAAATTAATTTAGCCTTTAATTTATCCAGACAGGCCATTAAGAACAGATGCTAATTTATAATGTTCACAGTTAATGATATGCACCCTTATTAACTTCTCAAAATGATCCCCTCTTCACTGTTCCCTGCTCTGTCTAGCATAATCTAAATATCATCAGTCCAAAGTAATATAATAATAATTAATATTATAATATAACAAATAACTAATAAAACGCTACTAAGTGGCAGCCATGTCCTGGTGGTTAGGGATCTGGTCTTGCGACCGGAAGATCAGTGGTTCGATCATGATTAATGTGCCCTTGAGCATGGCACCTAATCCCAAACTGCTCCCTGGGTGCCGTGGATAGAGCTGCACACCGCTTTAGACACATGTTCTCCCAGCCTAGTGTGTCCACTAGTGTCTGTGTTTCACTGCACAGATGTGTTAAATGCGAAGGTCAAATTCCGTTATGTTCAATCACATTAGCAAAAGTTGACTATAAACTAATAAAAATGTATATTTCTGGTAATAGATTTGGATTTCAGTGATTTGAGTACTGCTTATCTGCAGTCTGTTTTCATGTGAAAGTATGGCAGTTTACCTCAGACTACCATCATCACACAATCCTCCTCAAAGAAGCTTTTTGGGATCAAAAAATGAAACAACACAGTGCATTCCCCATCTGCTAGGATGTATTGTTTGTACAGTACTTAGTGTTGAGAATTGTGAGATTGTTATTGTGCATTGGATATTCAGTATTATGTTTTTCTGATATCACTACAAAATGGCCAAGTTGTCAGATTGCTGTGACTAGGGGGTGCAGGAGGAGGCAGAAGACAGAGTTGATTAAGAAACATGACTTTAATATGCAAGGTACAAATACTGTGGCTGTGAATCATGAACAAAATGTGAACGTCACTGTAACAGTGGTGACGTACAAACTCTCACAAACAGGTTTGACTTTGACGGACAACGACTGACACACTGGGAAGGCTTTTAAAGCACACTTAGTCATGGCAGGAGATGGGACAGGACTGCAAGCAGATGAGACACAGGTGCATACAATGAAACATGATATGATGTGACTGGGGGCGTGGATGAGACATGACATGAATGAGGTACACAGACAGCACATGGAGACTTGACAGCACAGAACACGTGACGGAGACATAGACGAGGCAGGTAGATGCATTGATTGACTTACATGTGAGACTTTAATTAAAGTTTGAAAATGACTTTGACTATTTGGGTGACAACTGAGTTCTAGTGCTTGTTAGCAATATTAGCTCCAGTTCTGTACTACAGAACTAAATTTGCAACATATCTTGGCTCATCAGCTGCGTTTGAGACAAGTGGAAAATTGTGTAATGCTTAACGGTTCCTCTCAGTACTGAAGTGCTGAAGCTGTTCTGTTTTCACTCGTTCATTTGCTTTGTTTCGTTATTGAGATGCAGTCAGCATCAGCGTATTTAGCTGTAATGCTAGTTTGGTCCAGGGAAACTGCTAGTGATCTCATTACTGCTTGCTCTGTCTCAAACCAGCAGGCTATACTTAGTGCAATGCTAAAACGGCCCACTTAAATATTAGATGCTCTGACCCAAATGATGAGAAGTGGTGCAGGCGGTACAGCTCTGATCAGCAGGGCTGATGTGAAAGACTCACAGTGTGTGTGTGTGTGCAGGGTTTGTCTATTGCTGCATATTTTCATACTCTCCATCTGTGTGATCGGGCATGTATGGAGACATGCATTGATGTGTGCCTCTCAATCTGTGTATATATTCGCATGCTTGTGTATCTGTCTCGCCATCCATCTGTGCTTTGCTGTGGATTATTGCCTTGTCTGATTTAGCAATGAGTGTTATAATGCCAGTGTGATTTGAAGCATTGCAGTTACTGTATTTCTACTATTAGATAAACATTACATCCGGTATATATAGCTATAGTATTTTCAGATTCAATGTATTGCATTTAATGCATATTTTATACAGAAATACAGTATTACATAATACCTAGTAGTAATAGCTTCTACTAAGTATAAAGTATATATTATATGCATATTTATAGTGTAGATACCTTTTACCCAGTATTAGTGTACATTATAGTATACAAGATATATTGTATAGACACAGTGCACTCAGTATAGACTCATGCATCAGTATTTATAGAATACATAGTGTAGATAATATAGATATAATATTCTCAGGATATATAGTTTATAGTAAGTATGCAGCATAGCAGAATATCAGAATATTAGGACCACCCCTGGTTTGGAATGAATTCGACCACAGATGCCACTTGACATGGTTTGCACATATAAATAAGTGTGCACACTAGTCAGCTGTAGCAGAGCGCAAGATGATGGTCATAGGAGTTGATTTGACTTGGTTGTGATAATAGGGTACCGGGCAAAGGGTGGTAGCATCTCTAACTTTCATAGTGAAGGTGTACTGCACATTGAGAGCCTCCCAGTTGCATAACCATTGATTCCAGAGGGGAATGATGACTCTGGCAAGTGGTACAGAGCAATCCATACACCAGAGTGTAGCAGTTAATCATCTAATACTGACCATGCCATAACATCTCACTAGTGTCATCCAAAGCAGATGGTCATAATATTCTGACCATGTAGATATACAGTATACCCAATACATACTGTATAGAGGTATCATGGCTACTGTAGATAGTGTATATGATGCACTGTTCAGAGCAGATATACAGTGTACCTAGTATATACTGTATATGGATGTATGCCTGTAGTATTTAGTGTGTGTGTGTGTGTGTGAGAGAGAGAGAGCTTGCATGCACGTGGCTCTATTGTGTGTGTTTATGTCTATGTATATGTGTGTGGTGGCTGACAGGCGACGTGAGCCACACAGGCTGACGAGGGTGGCGTAACGGAGCGCCTCATTGCAGTAATCGATTAAATCCAGAGCCATCTCTGTCCGGAGCGGGCGGAACAGGATTTCTGAGCTGCTTGGGCCATCCGCCTCAGGGCCTCAGTTACACCCTCCGCACTCGAGCCTCGAACAAAAGCAGCAGCATGCCGCATTAGCAGCAGGAGAAAAGGCTCCCACCAGGGCCTGCGAGGAAACGCACTCTATTCACTTCTCCTCCACAGTGCTTTATCACTGAGACAAAATCCACAGCAGTGCAGGCAGGGTTGCTTTACAGTCCAGGATTCTCATCGTGTAGGATTGTAGGAGATACTGTAGGGCTGCGCTAGTTACTTCCAACACTACATCAAATTCCGTTTCAGACACTATATCAGGCTCTATAATGTTCACACTGTCACTGTCAGGACAAAACCACTTTGTCATTTGAAATTGCCAGCTGCTGTTAATGTTATGAATGAATATGAAACGTTCATGAGGAATGGATGAATAGAATTGCTTCATATTTACTAGATTTTTTAAACATGATCTTTTAATTAACTTTCATTATATGATTACAATGAGGTTGGAATCTCGGTCACGCTGCTTCGCCATCAGCAGCCGAAGCCCTGAGAGAGCAAAATTGGCCGTGAGTAGATGGCGCTCTCCCTCCATCACTACTAATGGCTCAGGTGTCTGTTAGCTGATGCATCAGAGCATCCTTTCCTCCAAGCACGCTGGCTGACTTCACATGTATCAGAGGAGGCTGGCTGGCTAGGCATTTGGGTCCCCTAAGCACAAATGATTTCTGGTGCCCTTGTCTCAACCCTCCCCCCACCCCAAGTTCACACACAGGGCACCCATATCACCACCACCTTCAAGTGTGGTCAAGTCCTCAATCTTCAGCTTCACGATTGATCGTGGTTGGGGGTGGGCAGGGGGTGGGTTTTTCTGTGCCCCCATGGGCACTTAGGGCCCCACGTGCAGTGCATGATCCAAGCCCATCATCTGATCAGTCCATTATCCGCAATGCTCCAACGCTCCAACAGAGACAGTATATGTTTGGTCAATTAACAAATGCACTATATAATGTTTATATTATTATATATACTTGCCAATACTAAAGGAAGTCTTATAGATTCTATTGCTTCATTGCTTCCTAAAGGGACAAAAATGCTTGTTGTACAGACAGGATGAATAATCACTGTAATACAGGCGAGAGGAAAGTGCAGAAGGTATAATAATTGGATTAATTAATCAATGTATTGATATTGTTCATTGTTAGCTGCATAAATTAAATTGATATTTGACCACAATCTGGACGTTTTTGCTGTTTGCAGGAATAATGATCTGATTTGGCCTACAAGCAAAGCCCTCTGTTTTGGGGCTGATTTAAATATCAATCATTTCCATCTTCAACCTGACAGATGACCTGGAGCTTTGCATAAAAGCCTCTAGCAGTGGTAACTCCCTTCCATTCATGATACATATAAAAGCATGAAATAGAGTCAACTATTCCTGCAACAGTCAACTAAACACTACTCCTACTCATCCATTTTACACTAAACTACATTACACCATTTACACTCCAACCTGCAAAAGAAAAATGCTGTATAAATGGAACGAGTGAAAAAACCTATAAAGGGACTGTATTCTAAAAGAGAGATTGGGTGATGACCTGGCATAAATGGCAATGTCTCCCACCTACCCCACCTCCAACCATCATACTGGATTACCAAGAAGAAAACAAAGCTTTCCCCTGAGCTGATCAATAGAGTCGATCAATGTCACTTCATCAAAGGTGATCAATGGCTTTAATTCCTACTAGTCCCCTTCCTATACCTACAGTACGAGACAAACATATTTTGGTTTGTTTAACACGTTAAAGTTTACTACATGATACCTTATGTATTCCTTCATGAGTGCTTGCTGAAGTAAAGGTTAGAATAAATGGATTAATCTAGCAGATAAATGAGGTCATGGAGGGAAGGAGACCGATCTGATGGAGGGCTGAATAGCATTAGTTCAGAAATTCCTGGTATTGCATGTTTTAGTATCTCACCCTCTCCTAACACCCTCCACCCACTCAAGCAGAGCTTGTAAATGAGCAGATTAGTTGGAGTAGAAGGATAAACATGAAACAATTGTAGCAAAGATGGCAACGAACGAGGCAGATGTAGCCGCAGTCAAACCTTGTTCGTTATTAGCATTAAGCTATATGGTGAATGCAGGGTAATTAGCAATGCTAGATACTGGGAGTGGCAGCGCCATAAATAAATAAACATTCTCACTCAAAAACTCACTTTCTGAAGGAAATGTAAAATACAATAGGTTTAAAAATGGAACCAGTGTTGTTGGAGCTGTGCTACACTTAGCTCATTAGCATAGCTAATCAGACATAGTCAGCTAAATATTGAGAGTGGCAGCACCATAAATAAATGAAAGTTTCAAATTCTCACTTTCTGAAGGAAATGTAAGATAAAGTAAGTTTAAAACTTGAACCAATAGCGTTAAAGTTGTGCTACACTTAGCTAATTAGCATAGCTAATCAGACAGTCTGCTAGGGACATTAACAGCCACTCCAGCAGTGCCATGGGGCATTTAAGTTCAGTCATACAAGACCTGAAACAAAATAAACTGAAAATACTTGAAATGTCTAGTAGCATCTATCACATCCCATAACAACTGATAAAATAAGATATGCATCCCAACTAGCTTCTCAGCCTGTAAAATCACATCTACAGACCTTAAAAACAATTCTCAAACCTTTGTCTCTTTGTTCTCCTTAAGTGGGTAGACCTTCCACTAAGCTAACATTAGCTTGCTATCATTCAAAGAATTGCAGTTCACTGAAATCATTTACAATCAGAACATACAACTGTCTAACATTAGCCTGAAGTCTACAGCTACTTTGCACCCCTATTGAGTAATGGTATGGTCTTCAAGATGGTGACAGGAACACATAGGAGTGCATTTCTTTTTGGGAATTGGAATCCAGGACCAGGGATGGGAACCAGTGGTGTAGTGAAAGGAGGAGACAGCGAAAGAGGAAGACTTGACGGTGGAGGTATAAGCCTCTCCACTGAGACCCTAATCGGCTCACGGTGACACAAATGCCCAGGCCAGCTTTTGTCACCTGTTCTCTAGTACCATGTTACTGATGAGAGCTCACTTCCCTCCTCTCTCTCTCTCTTTATCTGTCTCTCACCACTCCCTATCCCTGACAAGCTTCCAGTCCTGTCTTCCTCCCTCTCGCTGCTGCTTTTGCTGAAGTCATTCTCAGATTTATGTTCATCCCTCAGCACCGGCTGAGCACAGAGACTGACTGCGCAATGGAAGGAGAGGACAAAAAGAGCAGAAAGAGAGAGCGAAGGACAAACTAGATACACAGAAAGAGAATGAGATTACTTAAACAGCTCATCAAACTGCTTTAAATGTATTTACTGCCGTTTCTTCTGATTTTATGAAACATGGGAAGAGATGGAGGGTGAGGAGAGAAAGATACAGACAGGTAATAATCTCTGCTACATTTTCGGATGACCTTAGTGTTTTCATGCATTGCTGAGATTCTTTTTAAGGCATTCTTTAGGCAGTGATCAATAACAGTACAAAGGTGATGCTTATTAACTTCAAATCATTACCAAAAAGCACTGTAAGCACTGTAAATATAGCCAGAAGGTGATTCATGCATTTTCTAGAGCATCCTAGTATGAATAATCTCACTGCACTGAAACATTTGTCTCCTCATGACATGTAGTTTACAGCACAGCGCACAAATGGTTGCCCTGGATGCTCAGAAGAAAAGGTACTGGACCATCACTGGGGCTGTAACTTTCCCATCACTGGGGTAGAACCCTGCAGGGTAATTCTTCAGTACCTTTATTTGAGCAAAATTGTACCAGATTCTGTGGTAATTTATCCATTTTTTATCCCCTTCCCAATGTAGTAGTAGCCAATTAACCCATCCCATCCACTAGGGGGCTCTCCCCATCACTTTGCAATGTCCCTGACTCTAGGAGGGTGAAGACAAGCACACGCTTCCTTCGTTGCGAGTGATGCCAGCTACCGCCTCTTTTCGAACTACCGCCGATACACCATCACTGGGGGGCAAACGTGTTCAGAGGAAAGCGCAGGAGTCCCAGCTCTGAATGGACCAACCAGTAGACGCCTGAGCCAGCGGACATTACAATGTGAAAGTGATAGGGGAGAGAGCGCCATCTACCCGCCCAGAGAGAGCAAGACCAATTTTTGCTCTCTTGGGCCCCGGATGTTCATGGCAAATAGCATGACTGGGATTCAAACTCTGGTCATCCTCTGGTCATAGTTTCAGCGCCCTAGCCTGCTGAGCCACTCAGGCACCTGCAATTGATCCATTTTAAGTAGTATTGACTCCGCTCATATTGCAATGATTGAAAATACATTTACATTTACATAGTTTGATACTTGAGGTGGCACAGTGGCTTGGTGATTAGCACGCTCACCTCTCAGCAATGAGGTCTTGGGTTTGAGTCCCGCCTGTCTGAAAACATGGAGGTCAGGTGAATTGTGTACTCTAAATTGTCCTGTGAGTCTGTGCCCAGCGATGAATTGGCACCCTGTCCTGGTTTTGGCTGGGATGGTGTGGTGCCCTGTAGGAGTCTTATACTGGACAGGATTAAGCTGTAGATAATGGATGGGTGGATGGATTTGCTTTAAAAATCAAACCATCTAAAGAACAACAATTTCTTTCCAGACAAATCCTGGATACTTTGGTTCTGAAATGTGTCAAATTTGGTCACTCTTTGGTCAGTTGCTAGCTTGGTGTTACAGAAGTCAGTATGACCCTTGTGATGTTGAATTGTCCAGCCTTGTTAAACATAAGATGAATGGAATCTACCGGGTGATGGATGAGGGCATGAAGGCCTGATCTGATGGACGAAGTACTCCCTATCCTGCACATTTTATTACTTTCTTGATTCAGCACTTTCACTTCAACTCAGGAAAGGCTTGTTAATGAGCAGGCGTAATGCATCTGATGTGTTACAGCAGGAAAAGCATCAAAATATTGTAGATATGAAGGTACAAGGCTGTCAAAACTGCAGATTTTCACTTTAAAAATGTATCCAAAGTGTAGTTTTGCTTACATGTCACAGGTCTATAATTCACAAACTAGGAAGAATGGTAGTTGATTGGTCGGTGACAATGGTCCTCTCATTGAATATTTCCCTCTAAGCCTTTCTGCCAGTAAAGTCTACTTACTGCTTTACTACTGGTTTATATATTAATCTGTATTCAGGGAAGTACAACTGAAGCACCACAAACACAGCTAGAACACTATTTATTTATGTGTTTCCCAAAAAGTCAGACAAGTCATCCATTAACATGACCTTCTTAAGAGTAAGATGTGTCAAAATGGGGTAAATGCTACTGTCTTTTATTCTTAAATGAATGCCCAGTTGGATGAGAAGAACCATGGGTAAAAAACAGACGGTTTCTATCTCTCAGCGTCTCGCTGTCTGCTCACTGTCAGCGAGTGAAGATCAAAATCATGAAATCTGGAAATCTGTCCGCCAGAGAAAAAAAGCACGGCTTCATTGATGCATCGATTTCAATGAGAGGAGTTTGAGAGAATATGGGGAGTTTTTGCGTCTCTGTAGTGCAGATAGAGACGGAGATAGATAGAGAGACTGAGTCTGCAATTGAGTAATTAGTTCTGTTGGCTTTTACAAAACATTTGGCTGTATTACTACCACTCTGTAGACGAGCACATAACTCAGGAAATGAATGATGTAAGGATTTCAGTACTGTATCAAAAATTACACCACAGTTAGTTCTGACCCTGCGATCTGTTTGGCTGAGACATGTTCTGAGTGTGCTGATATTGGATGATAATGTCACTTGAGCGAAGCTCTTTAAGTATTACTCTGCCACATAAATACCAGCATCCCCCGCCCCCTCACCTGAAACAGCACTTGACTGAAAACAGTGAAACAAAGTCAAAACAGTAAAATAGCACCCCTAGTGGCTCAGCAGGCTAAGACGCTGACACTATGACCAGAGAATTGCAAGTTTGATTCCCGGTCATGCTGTTTGCCATCAAAAGCCGGGGCCCAAGAGAGCAAAAATTGGCAGTGCTCTCTCTGGGTGGGTAGATGGCGCTCTTTCTCCCTATCACTTTCACGTTGCAATGTCTGCTGGTTCAGATGTCTACTGATTGGTCCATTCGAAGCTGGGAATCCTGCACTTTCCTCCGAGCACGTTGGCTCCCCAGTGACAACGTATCAGCAGTAGTTAGAATTGGCTAATTGGCTACTACTACTTTGGGAAAGTGATAAAAATGGGAAAAATTAATAAAATAAAACAAAACAAAACAGTAAAATAGCTCAATTTTTATGTATTTACAGCTGAAGTGTTCAGTTTTAGTAGCATCAACAACAATTTAATGAATAAACGTCTACCAGCAGCTTCACTAAGTTAAGAGTTGAACTTAACAGAGATATAAAAGAACTGATGAGTGATGTTTATTGAGACACATTTTACACCAGCAACATCTTTAACATCAGAATATATGTGTTGATTGTCTCTATAATAAACCGTTATTGAGGAAATGATGTCCCTGGACTATTACACACTCTGATGATGATGTAAGAGCAGAGTCTAATAGAGGAACTACTTTTTCTTGCGGAAGGTTGATAAACAAACTGTCCTCTTTTTCTTACAGTGATAACATAACTATGATATAATCACAATAATACACTTGAGGTAGTATATATGATAACATGAGATATTGGCACTGGTGCAGTTTACTCTCTCTGGGGTTTTTGTCCATCCCTGTGCCCCCCCCCTCCACCATTCTCTTAGTTTGATCTGAGATACTCAGGTGTCTGTTAACTCATGTAACAGCATTGTTTTTTACAAGCGCATTTAGCTGTTCAGTGACATTGAAGCTAAAAAAGCTCAAAAGGATGCACGTGTATCAGAGGAAGCACATGTTAGCATTCACCTTGCCAATGTGGCAGCAGTGAGTGTGCTAGGGGAAGCCCTAGCTATAGGGTGGGACTGGTATGTTGGCTTTTATAAAGGCGTTGGCTGTATTTAAACATGTTCGTTGAGAGGAAGATGGTGAGGAAGACATGGGAGAGGTAGCTTGGTTGGCAGATGTTGAACTACCCTCTATTCTCTCTGTACAGGAAGTATAGACAGGATGTGACTTCAGAGAACTGTGATGAGTATGGCCTTGGCATTGGCCCGGCCGAGCCTCTCCATTAAAAGCTTTTTTTTTTTAATGCTCTCTGACTTTACACTACCTGCCTGCCCATTAATACTCCAGTGCACTCTTTATTATGTTTATTTATTCATATTAATAGAAAAAGGCTTCAGTGTAACAAAGCAGCGTAGAAGGAAAGTAGCTTGTAAGGTTTTACTCGACTGTTTCTGTTCCTGTTATTGTGGCTGACCCGTAGTGTCCTTTTCACCCCATTACTCACTGTGTACACTATCAGCAAAACAGTGTCTACACATTACATTATCATACCTCTTAACATTGATTTCAAATGGGATCAATGTGCTTGAATTACATTTTTACTCTGCGGTGGCTACACAGTGACAGAAGAGCATGGCTTTTCCTGTTTAGTTCTGGGCTAAATCCAGCCACATGCACATACACACAGAAGGCGTTTGTGAGCCGTTTCAATTTACTTCTGTGTGCCTCCCGACAATTGCTCAATTGTTTAAGTTTGGTTCTGCTGCTTCTGTGGCCCAGCTGTGATCTGATAAAGGTGCTTTTCAATAGTGGCCAGACAATTAGAAATGGAGAAAGAGGGTGAGAACGAGGGAGACCAGTCTATAGCTTGTCTGTATCTTGCATGTTAAGTTGCCACCCGCATCCGTAAGTCACACAACGACGTGCATTCACATGCCGAGCGAGCAAGAAGAGGGAAAAAAAACATTCTGAGAACTGATGCCACTGCTTTGCAAGGAAGGAAGCATCAGTGCTAGAATCTGCATTTAGGTCAGAGAGCAGAGCCCTCAACATCGCAGCTTCACGTCTCATAGGTGCTGATTTCCTGTTGGCACATTTTGTCTTTATTTAACTAACGTTCTTATTATTTAACACTTTCCTACCCGAGGAAGTGCTATTGCTCTTTGATGGCTCAGAAGACCTAAAATTTTTTAGCGAGACTGAAAGGAGACATTAAATACTTCTGGCCCAGATTATACAGCAACAGTCATTCACAACATCAAGTCTGAGAATCTGAGAAATGGTTGACCTCTGAGCACGATGTGAGATTTTATTGACAAGCTCCGGAGATTTCACACATGAGCTCTTTTTCTCAGTCTCGTTTGTGTTTCAGATCTCAGTTCTGTCTTAGAGAAACTTCTGAGATGATAAGGAGATCTTGCTAAGGCATTCAGCACTCACATTTGCTCTCTTTGTTGTTTGAAAGCATTTAGGAGCATGACTTGGAATTGCTCTGCCCACAAATACTTTGTTTCACAGCAACTGTTTAAAGGTTAGACAAGCTTTAGGGAACTTTAGCAAAAAAATCCTGTTTTGTCTAACGAGAAAATGTAGCGTAAAATTGTTGAACGTAGCAAGTTATTGATTTTAAATGATGTTTATTTTATATTGCGACCTCCAGCATTATGATAAGTTTTACAGTTTTAAACGGGAAGCTAACAAAAGAACATAATAATAATAATAATAATAATAATATTTATTTATAAAGCACCTTTCATACATAAATCAAAGTGCTTCACACCTTCTTTAACACAGGTAAAAACATAAACCACAAAGTTTATAAAATTAAACTAAAATAAAATTACAGAATAAAAATCTGCATAGATATAAAATAATAATTATTTGAATCAAAGAAACAAAAAAACATATAATTGGTAAATAAAATCAGATAAATCATAAAAAAAATCTGAGTTTATAAAATTACATACTTAATAACATCTGGTACCTTAAGCAGAACAGAGTTCTAGCAGACAGTCCTATATCTTCTGTCTGATTTGGTTGAATGGTGAACTATGAAAGGATGGATTGGAATAATTTGCTCGTGTTATTATTTATCTTTCATGTTTATAACTGCACATTCATTACCTGAACTTCTAATCCTAATAATGACGAGACATTAGTCTTACACACTGTTTCCAGGATCAGATCAGCGTCCAACAGTGTTTACCGCAGTAGTAGAGTGATCTGCTGTACTGCTATAAATCATGGCTGTCTGTGTCTAACAATGGCTATACTTCATTCTCGCAGGCTATCGTTCATAGTTTCCAGCAGTCAGTGTGTGTCATTAGAGAAGTATGCTGACCGGAGTGCAGTGGTCATAAAATGGTTCCAGTGTTCATCAGACTGTGATTTCTGCTTCTTCTGCAGACTGTAGCAACTTAAAACAGCCAGTGTGATCACCTTTATAGGCAAAATTACACTTACACAATTATTGAACCCCACTTACTGTGTAATCAGTCAGCCTAGATGTGGTGAATGAATTAACTTCTACCGCCTTTTTCAAACCCAAAGATGCTTTACAATCCACTTACACACTTAGAACTCAACCACACACTGGCGAGAAGTGGCAGCCAGTTGTGCCCAGCATCTCAACTGGAAATGACCGTCCACCTGGAGGACTGCATCACCCAGTGCCAGCCATATCTAGGCATACACACATACACATTCATTCAGTCATTTAGAGCCAATTCACCTGACCTCCATGTTTTTGGACTGTGGGAGGAACCCACGCAGACGTGGGGAGAACATGGAAACTCCACCCAGATGGGGACTTGAACCCAAGACCTCAGCACTGAGAGGTGAAAATGCTCATCACCAAACCACCAAGCTACTGTGAGCTTCCTGTGAGCTTTCATCCACAATAAATACAGTCAACTGACTGTAAACCTGAACTGGGCTGAATTCCTTCCACTGGCTGGGAACCTCAGTTATTTGTTTATTGTATTTTTTTTTATTGTAATAACCTCTGATGATGGTGCAGTTTTATGCAAATCCTGTCTTCTTTGCTCATCACTGGTGCTACTTGTATAACGATGTATCAGTATCTTTCCCTGGATAAAGAGCAGCTGGTTCATTCAGGGATTTTAGGAACCAAGTCTTCATGAGAACGAGCAGTGATATTTTTTTTTATACTGATACTTTTGTTATATGCAGCCCAGGTGCAGCCACATATGAGGAAGTGAAAAAAGATACTAAAACGGAATAAAGAGATGTGAGTTATAGCTTCAGGAAGACGCTGTGTTAGCCAACAGCTGATTGGTATCATATAGGTACTGTCGTGTTGTTTAATCAGAAGGTTGTGTGGATGCGCCACAGTATCAGCAGAGGTCACAGTATGTCGAACCAAGCCTTTTTGTTATCTAAATGACTGCCGATAGGGCGCAGAGTGAGAACCCAATTGCATTGTTGTCATCTTTTGGTTATTTGTCTCTCTGCCTTTGACGGTGCAGCTCCAGACGTTTGCTGTGAAACACATCATTCTGAGAGCCGGTGGTGTGTAGTTGTCAGTGTGTGTGTCAGAATAAGAAGCTTTTATTCACTGTGAACAAGAGGTGCAAGGAATTTGTCTTAATAAGTGTCATAATATGTAATACAAGGAAAAATAGATTAAGTGCTTAAGCTTAATACACACATTTAGAAATAATATTGAGTGCACATGTGGGTATTGTCTAACATACATAATATTGAGTATCACAATTATGTGATAGCCGGTATTATCTGAGTAGTGCATCATTCTCAGCACTGCGACACTGACGTGGTGGTGGTGTGTTAGTGTGTGTTGAGTGGACTTTGAATAAAATCTTTGCAAATTAATTTACATTGAAAGCTGAGAGCATTCTCTCTCTTCTAAAGTTATTAGAATTATGTATGTAAATGATTGTACTCATAGTATTTTTATGCTACTGGAGCTTTTTCTCCAACTTATCAAATCTTAGATGAACAGACCTCGTGACCTACATCTCTAATCACATCAATATCTTCATGAGTTTAGGAGAAAACTCTTTAACTCATTGGTTTTGCACAAGCATGTCAGCACTCAAAGGTGTAAGTATACTCCTGTGTGGGCGTTGATTCTGATTCTGCAGAACAAATGCCAGACAACACTGTCGAGTATAAGAATCTTCATAAAAAGTGCATATGTGAGGTTTAAGAAGAAATTTATTCTTAACCCTTTAAATTCCACTCAACCATTTGGTAGAGCACATTTGAGTCTCTGTGTCTTATTGAGGAACTTAACACAGTGTGATTGTGCCATCTCTACCAATCGGTAGAGGTGTGTTAAGCTAAAATACATCCACTAGAGGTCAGAAATGCAACATTTTCTTGTCTGAATGTAAACCAGTAGCTTCGTAGCCACCACAAGAAATAAACTGGATCAAATAATGAAGAACCATTAGTGCTGTTGCACCACCACACAGATGAGTGTGAGCAAAATTAGCATCTTATTGTGCAGTTTTTGTATTTGTAGTTTCTGATTTGACTATAAAGTGCTGTCATTATATGTTTAAAATGTATATGTAACCCCCCCCCTGAACAATTTTGGTGAGGATGTTAAAGGATTAAGGATGTTTGCTGAATTGATATATTGTGATACACATCATGAAAACATCACATTTTTGTCATGTCACCCATCCCTGTAACATATTACAGGAAGTTCTTTAAGAGGAAACACAGCAGATACTCTACTCTGCAGTGTGTGTGTGTGTGTGTGTGTGTGTGTGTGTGTGTGTGTGTGTGTGTGTGTGTGTGTGCATATGTGTGTAGGGTTGTGTGTGTGGGTATTGTCTAACAGAGATGTGTAGGTGTAGGGCATGGCAGAGACACAAAGGTGGTGTGGCTATAGAGAGAGAGAGAGAGAGAGGGTCTCTCTCTTTCAGTCCCAGCTGCAGAAGCGTTAGTAAAGACAGTGGAAAGTGTAGATGGGCATAATGGACCCAGTGATGGAGTGAAGGATTCTCTCTCTCTCTGTCCCTCTCTCTCTTTCATTGGGACAGCTGTTCTTCCTGCCCCTGTGGGCATCAGGCCATATGTCTGCAGGGGTCTAACACACAGTCATTGCACAGGAACTTGCACACACATGCATATGAGTACAGAGGAAGCACACAGTCACAACCGGACACAAGAGGAAGTGACAGAGAAGCTCACCCAGACACAAAGCACTCATCACGTTGTGTTTTTGAGCCTTCTGTTATTATTATTTCTTTACTCTAAATCAGTTTGCTTGAACAGAGAGGCCAAGCTAGCGGTCAGTGTCGTGTGGCAACCAACCACGCTTCAGTGTTTGTGACTCTATATGAGGCTGTTAGACTGACACAGCCACAGACGCATCATCATCTGCTTCTCTGCCTAGTGATACACTCTTAAAGAGAAAGTGTAGCTTTGGTGCTAGGATCACACCGAGACATTTGGCATCTAGTGAGCACACACAGACCCAGAGGTTCCTTCACACAAATGTATGCACGAGGACCTCTGCCATGCACAGTCATCAGACGACATATACTAAACAGGGAGGCACTGAAATGAACATTTTTGGCCAAAACCGAACAGGGTTCTTTGTTTAAATAAATGACTATAAAATTAGTAACTAAACTATTTCCCAAAATAAGTCTTATAGTTAGTCAGGAATGGATGCATAAAGTCATTAGGTTTCATAACAAATGTAATTGATTATTCAAGACAATAATATATGAATATGTATGAAGATGCATTACATTATTACTGATATTTAATAAAATGATGAAAATGTCTAAAATGAATGATGTAAGTCACATGGATGTTTTGTGTGTTTAATGTGAGTGTCATTGGCTACAGACATTGAAACACTTCACATTTCTTCTGGTAATTGTGAGATGGTCCCTAACACTGCAGCTGCTGGAGCACAAACACAAAGCTAAGCGGCTGTATTCTGGCTATTCTGGATATTAGCGGTAGATGTGTGCACAATTGAACAGATGTAAATAAAGTAACATTGAGAACTTCCTTACTTGATTTTCAGCCAGATATTAGAACATATTTTGTTGGTATGAATATATATAAAACGTCTACACACCCCTGTTAAAATGCCAGGGTTTCGTCATTAAAAAAATCAGACCAAGATGAATAATTAAATAATGTTTTTCCACCTTTAATGTGACCCATAAGCTCCGAAATTCAATTGAAAAACAGCATGGTTGTATAAATATGCTCACCTATTCTTGAAGCACCTTTTGATTATATGACAGCAATTCAGACTTTTTGCATCTGTTCATAATTCCCACCACCTTTACAAAAGTGTAATGCTGCCTTCACCATACTTCACTGTGGCTATGGTGTTCTTTTGGTGATATGCATTTTTGTTTTTGCTCCAAACATATCTTTTGGAATTAGGGCCAGAAAGCTCACCCTTGATTTCATCAGGCCAACACATTTTCTTACATGCTTTTGGCAATGTAGGTTTGTGCAAAATAGCTAGCTAGGTAACAATTAGCTTGATTATATTGGCATATTGCTAATACTTTCATTCATCATGAGTAATGTTAGCTTTATTCAACATTTTTAGGTCTATCGTTGAATCTAAAGAGATTAATATATGTATAAGTGCATCTGACATAAGACCAGCTGCATTTACTGAGATGCTAATCTCAGCCTAATCTTTGGAAACAGCAGAGCTAGTCTCATATGAGCACAAAAATATAGCAATTATGGCCACATGGCAAGGGGATGATATTGAATTATAGGGCTGAGATCCATGTAGCAGGAGGAGAAATCTGAATCTCAGTGTTTTCTAAGCTAACCAAACCCTGCACCTGGTCCAAAGAATGGAGACTTGGCCAGTCTCATCATGAATAATTGAGAATTGTCTAACCAACACTCCCCTACAACCACACTTATTAATTATTAAACTACAGCAGATGCATATCCAGTTCCTGAAGGACAGATTTTTGGTTAGTCTACTTGACAAAATTAGTGGGGTACGTTTTTTCTATCATCAGCAGATGCTAAAAACAGCGTAGCTCAGAGGTGGGTTTGACCTCGCTATGCTAACAGAGCCCAGCCAAGAGGCCTTGTTACTGTGATGCTACACGCAAAGTTGTTTCCGAAAAGGTCATGTCCTACACTTTCTGGAATACGATACTGAGGTGTTAAGGGGTGGACTGTTTAATCTAATCATTTTGCCGCAATGGCATGCTAACACGTACACAGACACAATCCTTGAATGCTTTAAATTAGCATGATGAACAAATAAATGTATGAGTATGCATGATCAGGTCTGGCTCACCCTTGGCCACAAGCCAGAAAAGCCTAGAAAATTAATGACTGCCCTTACATTGCTGCTGCACTATCGCTAGTCGATTAGCTCTGAGGATCAGTTCAGTAAGAACGTTAAGGTCCTGATTACTGGCCTTCATTGACATAATCTCAGCATTGGGAATAGTCTACATTACTAACAGCCATTCTCAAGGCAGTGACTGCTATTTAAACACCTCTAGTCTCTATTATACATGGCTAAGTCAATCAGAGACTCACCATGCTATCAACTTTTAGCATGCTATGCTAATTTACCTTTTAGGTTAAACTCACTTTTTTAAAATTTTGCTTTCAAATGCTAATTTTATTTAAAAACCAGATAACAGTGCACCTTTTCAGCCATTTAAACATATTTCAAGTTCATTTTGTGACTAAGCTGCTTCACGACTGCTCACACTTCAAGCTTTAGTACTTTTATTTTAGACAATGTGTAATACAAAACATACACTACTGGTCAAAAGTTTTAGAGCACCCCAATTTTATTGTTCTGTCGGAAAAACCTACATTTTTAAGTGTCATGATTTTCAGTCTCTTTTAAATTATTAACGGCATTTTTCTCTGCATTTTTGTAGCAACACACTACTCTCTGCAGTACAATACTGTTCAACTGATGCTCATGATGGTATGGTGGCACAGTGTGTTCCAACACTGCTTGTATGCAGGCAGAGGAGGTTGCAACCCAGATAGCAACATTTTTCTGGCCCACATCTGGCCCTCTTCATGTGGCCCACTTGCCGCAATGAATTGATGGCACTTGGGTGGACCACTCCCGGTTGCAAAATGTGGGCCACATATATGCCAGATTAGGGCCACATATCAGCCAAATGTAGGTAACACTGCCATATCTCTGCCAAAAGTGGACCTGTTTTAGAACATGTGGGCCACATGTTATTTCAATATGTGGGCCACTGATGGCTCATATGTATGTAGCACTGCCATATATCTGCCAAAAGTGGACATGTGTCATGGTACATGTGGGCCAAATGTGTATTTTCAATATAAGGGCCACATTTGGCTCACATGCAGTTTGCCATGCTGACAATGGGCCAGCAGTGCCATTTCTCAGCCATAGGTGGTCCACATCCATATGCTATCTGGGAAGTAATCAAGAAAAGTAATTCCTACACCTGTAGGAATTAGTAGCACCAGCTTTCAAGGCTTGATCAACCTACATTGCTGTAGAACAGCCTTCACATGTTAACCCATTTTGTGTTTCATGAAAAGGCCTTATTGTATAATTTACATTCTTTTTCTGTTTTGGGTAAACTGACCTTTTTTAACCTCTGGCAGTTCACCACTTATCTTTGTACCATTTCACACTATTATTTAGACTTGAATGACTTGAATTGCATTAAATAACTGGAAAAATTGAGGTGTTCTAAAAGTGTATATATGAACTTTCATTTGCTGTGTTGAGAGATGCTGGCTGTTCTGAGAGGTTCCTCTACAGTTCTATAAGTTATTCAGGGCTGTCACTTTTATTTGAATCACTATTTAACAGTACTGTTACTTGAGTTTGGGTTTAGGCTACTCTGGAATGGACTGCACATATGCACGGCAAGAATCCAGGGCTGGTATTAAAAAAAAAACATTGTCACAAGCAATGCTAATAGCCAAGAAGGAGAGCAACTCCAAGCAAAAGTCACCTCTAAGTGGACAGCTAACCTGTCTGCAGCAGTGTGGAGGGTGCAATAAGTCAGTCAGCCGGCCACTGCTTTGAATATGAAATAAAAAAGAGGTATCAAATGAATGACGAAGAGGGAGAGTCAGCCAGGGCCAATTACTTAACAGTCTTTCAGTCCTGGCTGCAGTCTGAGATAGTAAAAGAGTGCGAAAGAGAGAGGGAGAGAGAGTCGCACTGTGCAGGCAGTACTGAAACAGTGAGAAGACAAATGCATTTGTCTATTTGCATAATGTCACTCGGTGTGATATTTGGTGTCACTTTTTTACATCTTCTCCTGTGACATTATCTGTTCAGCAAAACTCAGAGGCAGCAAAATACAATGCAAAGTGAACTAATCAATACCATCCCTGGGATTGGCTGCTGGAAACTGTGAGAATAAGAGGTTAATTGGACCAATTACCCAAAATCAATGCCCCTTCATTGGTCAATATGGGATTCTGATAGCAGAATCCATCAGACATGCCTCCAGTAAGCACTGATCGTTCAGATGACATTTGAAAAGCTTTGCCTCAGCTGACCAAAGTCCAGTTTGGCCTACAAATTCTGCTTTTTGACAATCACACAGTACCAGTCAAAAGTTTGGACACCTTCTGGACATTCCTTGATTTTTCATGATTTAAAAATTGTCTGCATTGTAAATTAATACTAAAGTCATCCAAACTATGAAGAAATACAAGAACTGGCTAATTATGGCTGCATATTTGTACTTTTAATGAAGTAAGATTTTGATACTGTTCAGATGTTTTCTGAATATGGCTTCTCATGTCATGAACAATTCAGGGCTCATCCATTGTCCTGTTTATTGTTTTATTGAATTTAGATCTGTTGTGCAAAGTGATTGTGAGCTGGCAGTGCCACATAAACACACAGGCCTACCTCAAGCATTTCTTCCACAACTTTAATCAGGCATGATTCTCCACTTTATATGATTATTATTGTTATTACTGAGCATCTGAGTGCTACAATTGCTTAGTTGAAATGGTTTCCTTTTTCATTCTGCATCTAGACTGGAATTCAATATGCTTTTCTCCCCTTAGTTGTCATGGTAATCTACCCTTCCTCTCATCTCAGTGTGTGTGTGTGTGTGTGTGTGTGTGTGTGTGTGTGTGTGTGTGTGTTTTAATCCCGTCTATACACCAGAGACGACATACAGTGCACTAAAACAGAGCACATGTCATTTGGAATAACAGAAAGAAGCTCAGGTCATGCTAGGAATGGTCTCCCTTTACCTTCTCCGTTTATGTTTACGTTTACATTTACAGCATTTGGCAGATGCTCTTATCCAGAGTGACGTATAACAGTGTTTTATCTCCATTAAAATAACTTTCTCAGCTAGTACAGACAGGTTAGAGTCCAAACTACTCTTCAGTTCAGACACTGTTAGAACTAAACCATCACTAATACCTAGAAAGAAGGAAAGATAAACAGTTATACACAACATAAGCAGCACTAGTTTAAAACACTTATTGTAATGTAATGCTCTTAAGTGCTTCACAAAGAGATGGTCTTCAGTCTGTGTTTGAGGACAGTGAGGGACTCTGCTGTATGAACAGTCAGTGGGAGTTTGTTCCACAGCCTAGGAGCCAGGACAGAGAAGAGTCTTGATGCCAGTTTTCCACGTGTCTTGAAGGATGGCAGGTCAAGCCAAATTGTACTAGGAGCTTGAAGGGTTTGAGGTGCGACTCGAGACTTGACTATTGCCATTAGGTAGGGAGGGGCTGGTCCATTTCTTGCTTTGTATGTGAGCATCAGGATTTTGTATCTGATCAAGCAGCTACAGGAAGCCAGTGAAGTGAACACAGCAGTGGAGTGACATGAGAGAACTTGGGCTGATTGAAGAACAGCTGAGCAGCTGCATTCTGGATCAGCTTCAGAGGCCTGATGGCTATCATAGGAAGACCAGCCAGGAGCGAGTTGCGGTAGTCAAGTTTTCAAGATGACAAGAGATTGGACAAGCACCTGGGAGGCATTCAGGTTTAGGGTCAGAATCAAGTTTGCGATGTAAGTAGAAAACGATAACTGGTCATCCAGGATCACACTGAGGTTTCTTACTTCTTGAGACAGAACGACCATGGAGTTCTCGATCAACATAAGATGCAAACCAGTGGTTCCAGGAGTGAATGGAAGTATGTAGAGATGTCAGCCAAACATGCTGAGATGCAGGGTATAGGGAAGGAAAACATGTCACTGAAGATGCCCTTACAAGATTACAAGCCCTTATACACAGGGCTCGAAATAAAGGAGCCGTTCACCCAGAAATCTATTTATCCCACATGTAGCTGATTAAATTAAAATTGGATCTGTGATGCTAACAAACACTAAAATTCGCCTAAATAGTCCAGTCGTTCTCTTAACCTGCTCAAATTGTATCCAGATCTTAATTAATGAGCCACAGATCAGTCAAAGTGACAGCTCATGTCTTTGGTGAGACCTTACTTTACATCTGGATGTGGTTTTAGAGATGCTTTTAGTGATCTTTATTGAAAAAATGACAATGTATGTCGAAATGTTTGTGGACACCCCTTCTAATGAATGCTTGAGCTACTTTAAGTTGCAGCCACTGCTGACGTAGATGTACAAATGCACACACAGCTTATAGAGAAGTACTGCAAATAGAATAGGACTCTGGAACAGATACAAATGGATCTGTTAGCACCTTCTCTTATGCCAGGTGTGGGCTAGTGTTGACTGGTACTGTATACTACATGGACGTTCTTCAAACCTGATTTGAAAACTCATGTACAAAGCCAAGCATCAATGGAAATGTAATTTAGGGAACTAAGAATGATATTTCTGCTATGTTTTCTTGATATTTCCCTGTAACTGTATCTCTGAATGGTTAGTGCATCATCTGATGACATATAACAGTTCAGCTGACCTCTTTCCTTTAGAAAGTTCACACTGACCGATGTTTCTACACTTTGCACCACTTGCACATAAGTTGACTGATTTCATGTCAGTGACGATGTGACTGAAGGTGTGAAGGTTGCTATAAAGAGTCTTCTGGGGGGATTTTTAGCCATCTTCCTGTATTCTCTGCTCCATCCAGTACTTTTGGGATGAGTTGGGGATGAGGTGGTGGTGGGTATCATCCAACATCCTGACCTCATTAACACTCTTATCACTGAATGCAATCAGATCCTCACTATAATGGTCCAAAATCTATTAAAAGGCCTTCTCTGGACAGTAGAAACAATTATACCAGTAAACGCAGGATAAGCTCTTTTTAATGCTGTTGATTTCAAAAGAATACTAGTATAGTCCTACTGTTACTAAAGGTTTGCTGCCTTCGTTTGCCACATTGTCTAGTTAAGCCATAGTAACAGTTTTACCTGCAATAAGAGTTCATATACAAGATCACTTTCCTGCTGTTCAGCCTTGTTTTATGCTATTTACACTTAATATAGTAATTGATACCAAAGCTTTTGGGAGTTTGTGTGAGTAGTCAGTCATTAAAATCAATGCTCGGCCAGACATGAGCCTTGCTTCCTTGGCAGTGATCCAGATTACTCTGGCTTAAGGTTTCATATTTTGAACATTTCAATCACGATTATCCAAAAAGCTATCATTAATTTGTTGCTTTCCCAGGCAGCAGTGCAGCTGCAATCTAAACGTGCGTGAGCTTAGAGTGCATCTGGCTTAAGCCTGGTGAGATAGAGAGAGACAGAGTGAGAAAGAGGAAGAGAGAGAAAATGTGGTCTGGTACAGACCTGACTGATAGTTACTTTATTAGGTTGGCACAACATTGGACAACTTTTAAGCACTTTTTTTATCTACTAAAAACATGATTCATTTGTAGAATGACAGTTTCCTTCTGTTTAAATGACAAGTCGTCTGTCCTCTTCATATATTACAGTTATCCCCTTAATGTAAGTCCTGAATTGACATCATTCTGATGTTTAGTTGTCTCTGTGATGCTCTTGATATTCAAAGAACAAAGTCAACATTTTGTACAGGGTGTCATATTTCCTTCTTTAAGCAAATAACCATGAATATGTTTCATTTTAATGACAATCTGACATGTATGATTACAGTGCAGGTAGATGGGTGTTCATTTCTTTTGACTAATATCTTTATCTATAATAAATAATAGATATTATAATATAATATCTATATTTTGACTATAATACCAGTGCCTGTCCAGCTGTCTCCATCAGTCCCCTGCCACTGCAGTGAGACATTAAAGTCCTCAGTTATCCTTGTGGACACAGCACAGGACGCTGGTTATTTCACCCTGAGAATTGTGCAGAGATCTGTGTATAATGTGCACAGTACAGGAGGAAGTGTTGTATAATGTATCAGTGCACAGTACAGGAGGACGTGTTGTATAATGTATCAGTGTACAGTACAGGAGGAAGTGTTGTATAATGTATCGGTGCACAGTACAGGAGGAAGTGCTGTATAATGTATCAGCGCACAGTACAGGAGGAAGTGTTGTATAATGTATCAGTGGACAGTACAGGAGGAAGTGTTGTATAATGTATCAGTGGACAGTACAGGAGGAAGTGTTGTATAATGTATCAGTGTACAGTACAGGAGGACGTGTTGTATAATGTATCAGTGTACAGTACAGGAGGAAGTGTTGTATAATGTATCAGTGCACAGTACAGGAGGATGTGTTGTATAATGTATCAGTACACAGTACAGGAGGATGTGTTGTATAATGTATCAGTGCACAGTACAGGAGGAAGTGTTGTATAATGTATCGGCGCACAGTACAGGAGGAAGTGTT
>BRDA01035239.1:0-17132 GCA_036984385.1 Crenuchus spilurus | reverse complement strand
CTTGAATGTAAAGAGTAAAAAAGTATTTCTGCAAAACTAAAAACTGGAGGCAACTTCTCTTAAAATTACATCATTTTAGATGTAATAATCTTTTATTTATGAGCACAAAAGTTTCAAATCCACACTTCCAAGCATCTCATTCACCTACAAGTGTGTTTTTCACACCTGATATTGTGCTTTTTCATCAACAAGAACGTCTAAGAGTGAAGGTCTTACCTGCTCTGAAAATGTAGATGCTCATACTGCAGTAAAACATCTCATTCACTGCCCTGCACACTGATCTTAGTGAATATTGCACATCATCACACGTGTACAGCATGAAGGCATTTGTTTATCGGTTCACAGTTTATTAAAATGATGTTTGTTTGAGCCTGAAGTGAGCAGTAGAACTGTACACGTTCTGAGTAAGTCAGCTCCATTTGATACCAATCAATCCAAATAACCTGTCCACTTTCACGCCGTCATCCAGCAGCACGTCCTCTGGAGTAGACTTGTTTGTGAGTCGGCTGTGAGGGCAGATATATTTGGCCTGCTGTCCAGCAGTGCTGTGCCCTGCATGCGCGTCTGACCTGACAAAGGCACATTTCCATGGTAGAGTAAACATCTGGTCAGGTAATTGAAAGGGCAGTTTTTTTTTTCCTTTTGGAACATGCTGACCAAACATTTAACCCCCTCAGGACACTTCCTAAACAGTCCCTAAAACTGCTGATATACAGTAGCCTGATGGGAAACGGGGCCTTTCTTTGAAAATACCATCCAAACACCACGTTTAGAAGACAAGATTAGGTCTGCCGGGAGAGCGGGAAAGGAAAAGGAAGACTGCACAGGAAGACTTTTATGAACCAATTTAGCTTCTTTTTGTGCACCTTTTTAAGTGACGACTGCATAATATGCTGAGCTTAAGTATTCTGGCAAGAATGGATCACCACTTGAGTGAAATTAGATGTAAAAAATACACTTTAATTTACATATAAAGCACAACTTGATGGCATAATTTGGAAGCTAACGTGGGACAAAAGCGAACATTTGGGTCCATCTATTATTCTCCAACCAATCTTTAAACCAATCTCAGGCGTAATATACAACATCCAATTAAAGTGTCTGTAAGTGCCCATAATCACTCCAGCTGAAAGGTTAAATGCAGGGTTGAGTGTGCTGCCTTTTCCAGGCTCCCATGTGTGGTGATATAAGAGTAAAACTATAGTATTAGTACAGACATGCACAGATAAACTTTTACCTTTAATTCACTGTAATATCTGGGTTTATAGAACTCACCTTATATCATCTGTGGATGTTAGTAGTGCTAAAACAAGGTGATACAAAAAGCTGTGGTTGAATCATGTTCTTCAGTTTTCAGCCATTTTCCACACAAGCGTCTGAGCTTCCTCCATGCAAGCACAATTCCTGAATGACGAATGTTCATTGTTCCATCCATCCATCCATCCATCATCTTCTACTTAATCCTGATCAGGGTCGCAGTGTTCATTGTTCCTTAGAATTAAAATCACGTTTCTGAATGTAAACAAAGTCATTGAAAGAAAATTGGTTTCCTGAAGTTTGGCACAGTGGCTCTGTGGTCACCACATTCGACTCTCAGCGCTGAGGTCTCAGGTTCGAGTCCCCGTCTTGGTGGAGTTTCCATGTTCTCCCTGTGTCTGTGTGGGTTTCCTCCCACAGTCCAAAAACATGGAGGTCAGGTGAATTGGGTACTCTAAATTGTCCTGGTGTATGTGTGTGTGTGTGCACCCAGCGATGGATTTGTGCCCTGTCCTGACCTTCATTAGGATTAAGCGGATAAGATAATGAATGGCTGGTTTTCCTGAAAATCCATCCATTATCTACCGCTTTATCCGGTTTTTCCTGAAAATCTTTAAATTTAGATTTCTTACATGTGAAGTACTCTGTGCTCCAATCATTTGGGAATTATTCATAAATATAAGCAAAAGAGTTCATGCATGAATGATGAAAGAAATCTCTCATGTTTTCCCTCCAAAATGTTTTATCCGCCTTTCAATCTGATTAACATGTGTCAGTCATTTTTGTTGACCATGTGTTTTGTTGCGCTTGCAGTTACTAACCACCAGGGGCAGACGAGAGAAAGAAGCTGTCATTCAATTCTAACATTAAAACCAGGACATACAGAAGATAATGACATTAACTGCCCATCATGCATGAAAGGGTTAATCATATATAACATTGCAGAATAAAGTGAATATAACTACATATTACAGAGATTAAAAAGAGCATCATAACAATCTTACCAGCGATACATGATACACGTTTTTCAGTACATAAACATGAGAACCGCACTGCTCAGTAAAATCAGTACTGAGACCACTATATGTTGTTTGAGATGCAAGAGAATGATTAACTTTGTACAAAAGCTTCTTCTATATGTACACCACACACCTGTGACAGTCCTGCATGAGCTTAGTCCACATCATTCATTTTAAACCCCATTTATCATGCATGTTAAAATGGACAACATGCCTTACACTCATTTTAAAATATGCAGCGTTGGCACAGACCATCCAGCTAATTTGAAACTTCAAAAAAGGAATAAAAGAGAAGCTCCAAATCTAATCCAATGATCATTGGTTATTGACATTCAGCTGGGCATAAGCAGATTGGATGTAGCTTCAGGCTAAGCTGATTTGGACAGTTCACAGGCAGGCTACAGAGAAAAGTCAATATCTCAGGAAAGGTGCATAGTCACCCAAGGGGCTGTGTGATACACACAATTGTGTTGTTAAAGAGTGCTGGACAGACTGCATTGACCTCCCTACGTGAGTCCATGTGTAGACCAGCCACTAGTATATTTGTAGCAGTCAGTGAACATGTTTACATGTGTGTTTACAAAAATATCTGATCACTGCAAAAAACATACAGCTAAAAACGGAAGTAAACAGAATATTTATAAACTACACAGTAATGTATTTAGGAGTATGTTATTTATTTATTTTTACATGTTATTTATTTATTTTTACCCAATTTTCTCCTCAATGTTGCCAATTTATTCTGCAATACAGTATAGCAATATGTGAGTCAGAAACTCTGAATCATGATGCTTATATTGGCAGTTTCTTGCCAGTACACATATACAGATGACATTTTAAAAATTCACTACCAGTCAAAAGTTCTTTCCATTCTTTATTGAAAATGATTGATTTTAATGTCTCAGTGGCACCTTTGTCAGATGTAACAGCTGAACACACTCGTGACATTCTTTCTACAATAGACATCAAACATTCTTCAGACAGTTCTTCACTAATCTGCTGCAGAACCTCACATAAATGTTGGCACTTGTAGGTTTGCTTTGCTTTTCACTTCATCCCAAATCAGCTGGATGGGGTTTAAGTCTGGAGACTGTGATCCACTCCATGTTTTCAAGCTGACCATCTTGTTGTTTTTTCCTGAGGTAGTTCTGGCAGAGCATGGACTTGGACCAAATACCAGAAATGTTCTAAAATGTTTGACCGTTAGTGTATGTCAACGTGTAAAAAACAACAAAGTGGTCATGCAAAGTTGTGTTTCAACATCTCTACACTGTGTGTCTAAACGTTTGGGTTCTTTTCTGAACCATGGCGTAAATGTGTCCTTAGAGCTGGAGATTTAAAGATAAGCATCATGTAAATATTTTTTTAATTAATATACGGTAACGATGTTACAGCTCTCCCCAATAAAAAAAACAATAAATATTTGAAATTAAGAATGCATGACTGGAATTGGTAACGTTCATAAACTGCAGATTTCTTGGTGAAAACAAGTCATCGTCCGGGTTGTGATTTTATGTTGGCAGATTTGTGCTGCAGTGTTATGACATAACTGAACTGGGGCAGGTAAATGCATAATTCTGCAGGACCTATTATGCTAAATAGCCAGTAGCTTCTTACTCCTGCACAGCACTTTATTTGATTAATATATTAAATTCATTTTTCTTGAAGGCATTTTAAATGCCAGTGTGCCACGCTGAAGTGATTCTGTGTTTTGGTGGTGTGTCATATGCTGGTGGACTAATGAGCAGAACTGGACAAATGAACAGAATTGTGGGACGTTATATAAAAAAAATTGTGTTTTTTAATAAAGGACATTAAAATGTTTGGCCTTTAAATAATGAGTGTTTCTAAATGAAGATCAAAGGTTTAAAAAGTATTGAGTTTCCAGTCCTTCTAAACATAAATACAGTATGAAGTACAGTATTTTACACGCTGGTGCTGCTAATATCTGAACCTGAGATTGAGAGTATTTTGGGCTGCAGTGCTGCACTGACGTGTTATGACAAATGATAAACTTGTCAGGTGGACATGCTAAATGTAAAGCTTCCTGAAATAGCACTGAAGCGGAAGCAGCTTCACATATGCCGCAGATTCATCTGCTCACATTCATCAAACACTGTCAGCAGAAGAGAATTGATTAGGTTATATAACCACATACATATATAATACAAACCCATATAATATCTGTACTGTCTGCAGGAAAAAGTGCTCAAAAGTTAAAAAGCTGATATCACCGAAAACCTAATTTTACTTCCTGCTCTGAGTTTGAGTTGCATGTTAAGTGTCTTAAAGTCTCAAAAATGATAATCCACCTGCACCATGCCATGGAGGAAAGACATCAGCAATGATCTTAGAGAAGCAAATGTTGCTGCCCATCATTCAGCGAAGGGTCGTAAGGCCATTTCCAAATTATCTGAAGTCCATCATTCTACAGTGAGAACGATTATTAACAAACGGAAAACATTCATTAGATGCCAATCTTCCCAGGAGTGGATGTCCCAGCAAATTCACCCGAATATCAGACGGTGCAATGCTCAGAGAAACTGTAAAAAAACATCTCAGACATCTACAGGCCTTAGTTAATGTTAAATGTTCATGATACTATAATTAGAAAAGACAGAATAAGTACGGCTTTGTTTGGAAGGGTTGTCTTTTCTTTCTAAAAAGAACATGGCAGCACAGCAGAAGTTTGCAAGGTTGCATCTGAACAAACCATAAGACTTCTGGAACAATGTCCTTTGGACAGATAAGACCATAATGGCCATAATGCAGAGCATATTATTTGGCATCATATCAGCACAAATATCTTCTACCAACTGCCAAGCCTGGTGGTGGACGGGTGATAATTTGGGCTTGGTTTGCTGCCACAGGACTCGGACACCTTGCACACAGTGAGTCGACCCATGAACTCCTCTGTACACCTCAGTACTGTAGAAACAAATGTGAGCCCATCTATCCAACAGCTGGCATTTTGCAGTAATGTAAACAGACAATGATCCAAAGCACACCAGCAAGTCTACAACAGAATGTTTAAAAGAATCAAGGCCCTGTCAAAGTCCAGACCTCAACCCAAACGAAATGCTGTGGCAGGACTACATAAATGAAATGAAATAAATTAAAGCCCGCATTGTAAAGGAGAGTGGACCAGAATTCCTGTCAAAGGATGTGAGAGACTGTCATATAAAATGATTTCTCACTCTGCTTCTGCATTTGGTTTATTTTTTCTTAAATAAATAATGACAGGTGTGTGTAGTTGTTTATTTGAGGATGTATTTACCTAATTTTAAGACCAGCTAAGGACCAGATGATTGTTATTATATCCTGATGTGTAAAATCACAGAATTTAAAGAGGGCGTACTTTCTTTTTCACATGACTATCAATCAAAAAAATCAATCAAAATTTATTTATATAGCACTTTTTACAATGAACGTTGTGACAAAGCAGCTTTACATAATTGGCATAAGGCAATTTGAATCAAGACCCAAAAAAACCCAATGTGAGTAAGCCAAAGGCAACAGTGACAAGGAAAAACTCCCTTGAGGCTGGAGGAAGAAACCTTGAGAGGAACCAAGACTCACAAAGGGGATCCATCCTCCTCTGATCAAACTACTGATAGAGATTTACATCATCAGACTATTTCTCCTTGCCCCTTAAACACTGAAGTATTTTAGCTTGGACTGCTAAATGAGGCAGGCAGGGCAGCCAATCAGAGATCAGTAAAGGCACAGTAACCAATGCAGCCTAGTCATAGTCTGATATAAAGAGAGGTTAGAAAATGATGATTTAAAGTGAATTATGACATAAAGCTAAATGTACTTCATAAATAGATGAAAAATGGATGAAAAACTTTGCCTGCATGCACATGTTCATCAAGATAAAACAAAAGACATGAATATAGCCCATTAGATATGACAGGAGATGTAAATGTGGGCTGGGCTTCACTGCTCATCCTGAACAGAAATGTAGTGACGTCTATTTTTGTATAACTTCACTGGGAGCTCTATTCACTGTCCTCATTAATGGAACTAGTGGATGTAAGAATGGAAACACATGGCATAGATCTAATTTTGTTCTAGTCCTTAAAGCCCCAAGCAGGAGTAACTGATGGTATGTGGCTGATGTGAATGTTTTAAACTCTAAAGTAGTTACCAATGCTCCCGTTAACTGAGCATAATGATTAGCATGCTATCTACTATTGTCTATGTTCAACAGTCTTCTCTTTGACACCAATTAATTTGCTATTAATATCTTCTGATATTAATAATGTTCATTACATTATGTAATTATGTAAAGCTGTTTGAAGCTGTTTGCCAAATAATTTAACATTTTCTAGTAATCGCACACACTGTCAGTATCGGGGGTGCTGGAGGAGACGGGATGCAGTGTGGGTTCAAAACAGAACAGGCTTTGATTTTATTTCATTTTTAATTCTGGAAATTAAAATTCTGTACGATTTTCCAATATGTAGACAGAGGAACATTCCAGGAGATTTGTTTGGTGGATCCATGTGCTAGAAGACCAAATGCAGCTTGTAGCAGCAGCCAAAATGTGTTACTGTTCAACACAAAACAACATCTTCTGAAAAAGTGATTTATGTCCAGGAGGGACTGAAATGATCAGACGAGGGTTGTGTTAGCTAAAGAACAGAAGGTAAGTCATCCTGAGGAAAGGAGGGAGATAAAGAAACATGGCATAGAGGAGCACCTGTAGAAGAAGAAATGACCCTGGAACTCCATGTAAACTGAATCTCATCCAAATAGCAGGAAGATCAAGAATGTTCTAGTTTTCCATTAGGCCAAAGTCCACTAGCAAGATGAACATGACTTTGGTTTGCCATGGCTGGCTTTGTTCCCAGCTAACAGGGAACATTTCCATGACTTTGGATAGTGCTATGTAAAATTTTACCGCATGTTAGAAACAACATTCTCTCAGTCACATTAATGGAGCATTCTAAAATAAATCATTTTAGCAAATAAAGTCAAGGTGATGTTCTGCAAACTCTGGAAAATGTTCTGGGAATATTAAGAAAAGAGAACAAATTCATTTTGAAGGAATATTCCAATGGAAGGTTCTGACAACCAAAATGGAAGATTAGAGAAACATTCTGAGGATACAATTTTGAACGTTTTCCAAAACAACATTTTTAGATTGTTAAATTGTTGCAAATGCGGTTGGGGTGACATTCTGGGAAAGTTCTTGTAATTTCAGAAAAAGATTTTCTGGGAATGTTAAGGAAGCAGGAAAAATTCATGTTGAAGGAACATTCCAACACACAATTCCGACAACCAAAATGGAACATTAGAGGAATGTTAGAGAACATCATTTTGTTTGTTGGGTTTGTGTCGAATTGTCTGGGTATGTTTTGATCAGTCGGCCAGTTCAGTGCATCAGCTGTTGCTCCTGCATGTGCAAAAGTTTTTAAATCGGTTAAATTCCATCCTGAGTTCTGCAGCTCTGTCTGGAACATAGCCTTTTGTCTTGATCTGACTAAGATGGAATCTTGATTGTTCCTGTCCAGCTGGAGCAGAACACAACACTTGTGTGATGGCACTGTGCCCCTGTGCACATCTGTTGTTCTCAGGTCATTCCCAGAATGAAAAGTATTCTGCTCGAAACAGACTACTGTCTTCTCTTAATGGGTGGGTTTGTGCCAAATAAGTGGTGCCATCTGTTCAAATGATGCAATTGGCTGGTAATCATGGCTAGGTACTCTACAAAGGGATACGAACTCTTGGGCAATCAGCCGTTTTCAAAGGTTCTTCTTTTTATACTTAGTTCCAGATGTAAAGCATAAGACAGTGTAGATGTACCTACACAACATAATCTATCCAAAAATTCAGTCTGTGAGACATAAGCCTGCATGCAGAGAGAATCTGTTGTGAGACTTTGTTTTAGGTAGACTCTCTGAGCTGATATTTTTATAGTGGTGATGGGAAGCGGTGATGAAACGTATTAATCTTCTATTATTTTTCACTGCAGAAAATCCAGATCCAGGACATTTTGCCAGGAGAAGCACATCAAATGAATGTCAGGTGGACTTAGCATTCCAACCCTTCTTACAGCATAATAGTTAACACTGCTGCTGCTGCTGTAGATGATGTTCAGTGAATGTTTGCATGATAGCTCACATCAGTCGCTTCTTATTTGAATTTCTCACTCCACCTTAAATGGTGCACCGCGTACTTTCAGGCATCTACCAGGACGACCATAACCACTGCACCATTTAAGGAGGAACAAGAAATTCAAACAAAAAAAAAAAGCTAAGCTCAGCTTGTACTTGCAGTTTGTATCTAGTTTGTTCTGTTACATCACCTTTTCAAATATTAGTGTGTGTAAAAGTAGAATATTGTGGAAAAGTTCACTGTTGTTCATTGTTTTACTGTTTGGCTTATAGCTCATGAAAATAAAACATCCAGAATCTGAAATTATTAGAATATTTCATTTAAAGTTGAACTTAAACAGTAGCAATGTTTAAAAAAGGCTTGAAATGTCACTTTACATGTAATAACTATAAAGGATACGACAGTTTGCCCTGAACTGAATTATGATCAAAAATTAACCTTTCCATTATATTCTAATTTTGGGAGATGCATCAACAAGTGGGGTAATTTCAGGCCACCCCTTGGATCCGCCCCATTCACCTGCTGGTACATAGTGATCAGAAATCAAAAATGTTCAGCGCTGAGGTCTTGGGTTCAAGTCCTCATCTGAGTGGAGTTTCCATGTTCTCCCCGTGTCTGTGGGGGTTTCCTCCCACAGTCCAAAAACATGGAAGTCAGATGAATTGGCTACTCTAAATGGTCTCTGTATGTATGCACCCAGCAATGGATTGGTGCCCTGTGAGAATAGTCTGTAATGCCATGCATTGTGCCCAGTGAGGGGGTAGGAGACTATAATGGATGGATTCTGAAAACAAGGTATTTGTTCTTGTCCTTCTTGCTTAAAATCGCCTGAAAAATGAAGTAACAACATCAAAAAAGAGTATTTTAGGTTCATTTTAAAGAGTCTGCAGTTGTGCACTCTTATAAAGAGGTGTTAAAGGGGTTCTTGCTATAGTAAAGACAAATCTGCTCCCCATTTGGGAATTTACCTTCCTGCAGCATATGCAGTGCTGTGCAAATGTCCAACACATTTAAGGACATTATTTACAACCAAAGAGTTTGGCAAGAAGTGATACTTTGGTTCCAGATGTTCTCCTTGATGCTCCTCAGCTGTGTTGTGGATTAGTTCAGATCCATCAGCAGTGCACTAATGTAAAATGTTGAAGTATTGATTAGCAAACCATGTTTTTAATGATGACTACAGTTAAAACTGAACAACCATGAGGGACCGTTAAACCAAGACATTAAAAAAGTTTTTATTTATTACGATTTTAGTGTATTTTCCGCAAATAAACACTTACTACCAAAACAAATAGCTTTTAAAATCCTGCACAGTACTGCATCTATAAATACACTATATGTGTGTCAAATGTAACATTTTACATCTCAATCCTCATTTTCATCCCTGCAATTTCTTCACAGACCACTAGGGGTGCCCCTTGACTTTGAATACGTATGCTATAGAACCACCTTAAATAAGCTGTCACTGGCTTAATGTTTAATAGAAAAATTTCTTGTGAATTATTCAAAGAACGTCTACATGAAGTAAACGTAATAAAGCATTAAATAAAAGTTCATAAAAAGAATTTAAATTCAGCCCCTAATCTCACAAAATGTAAATGTAAAACAAACACATCAAAGTTTTCGGGCAGCTAAAAGTGAGACTCCAAAAACTCAAAACAAATTAATTCTGTAGAATTTCAGAGATGATGTACTGACCAGAAAACATGCCAACTTTTCAGTTTATCTCACACACATTATTTGCTCAAATGCATAAATTATGTGTACAATCCAAAGCAGGGTATCCATGCCATGCTGTATTTACGTTATGTTTGTTGATTGGCATAAGTCGTGGTTTCTATTTATTACTTTGTTGCTTCTGTTCTCTGACCTGACGTCAGGTTAGTGTTGGAACTTTTAATGCTCGAGGTTAGTAACTGTGTACAGGAAACAAATTCAAGACTGGCAGAGCATGGCAAGCCTCTGGCAAAGGCTGGTGCGTTAATTGAAACAGCAGAACAGCTCAAATGAACACTTCCATCCCTCTCTCAGTGGCTGTCTCCTCTAAAGCAACTTGAGTGCCAAACAGAGCTCTGCCAACAGTCGCCATATGCTGCAATATCAGAGCCTATGGGCATAGAGAGACTGCTCAGCTCAGTGCATAATCAAATGATTGATCTGTTGGTTTAAAGCGTTATGGATGAAATAACTTACTGTTTCCCTCATTGCTGTTGACCTTGACAGGAACTGTTTGATGAGTGGGAGCGTTAAAAGGAAATGATCATAACTGGTTGTTTTATCGCACATCTGATTTCAAACATCAGCGTGAATCAGCTTCACTAGCACTTACAATAATAATCGTGCTAATAATAAACTAAAGTAAAATAATACACAATATGATCATACTAATGAATCTCCATCATCTCCATGTACCTGTGGACAGACATACTGTGTCTCAAAACACATTGACTAGTCTGTCCTAGTCCTAGAAACAAAACTAAACATACCCTGGAAACCTTAAAGAGTCCACTTTCTAAATATTTATAGCTTGAATCAAAATATATTTTTAGATTCTTGTAAGAGGAGCTTAAATAAGCAGAAACACGACTGTGAGAGGTAGTCATAAAGCTGTTTTTTCCCGCCAAATGACGTGTGCTCATCTCATGAATATTCAATATAGAGTCAGTGTCTGAGTGAAAACAGAGTGTCACCTCACATTAGTTAAGCTTTAGAAATAAACCACATACAATGTTTAAAAACTGTAATGAGCAGTGTGTAGCCAACACCTCTGTTTATTCAGTTCTGAGCTCAAACGTCTTGGCTAGAGTCCTGAATTTCCCGCAAGGGATTAATAAAGTACTTATCTTATCTTATCTTAGAAATGTTTATGTTATGATTATTTGAACACACAAAGAACCCTTCTCATGGATAAAAGGTTCTTTCCATGGTGAAAGGGTTCTTCAGATTGAAGAGGTTCTATATATCCCAAAAAAGGGTTCTGCTGTAGTTATGATGTCAAGCTTGTACCAACAGAGGAGCCCTATTTAGTACTATAGAGAATCTTTTTTAAACCGTTTTTAAATAGAACCATCTACAGCACGTTGCTCATCAATATGAAGAACCCTTTCACCATGCAAAGAACCTTTTGGTAAAAGTAAACAGATATGACAAAAATCTGCAGAAAACCTGGCCGAGGCCTGACTTTTTTGTGACCTCTGTGTAGAAAGGGGGGCAGCCATGGAGGTAATGATCTGGTCTTGTGAGCAGAAGGTCACTGGTTCGATCCCCAGACAGGAGATGACTGAAGTGCCCTTGAGCAAGGCACCTAACCCCCTAACTGCTCCCCGAGAGCCGGTGGATAAAGGCTGCCCACAGCTTCGGGCACAAATTCTCACAGCCTAGTGTGTTCACGTGTGTGTGTGTGTGGGTGTGTGTGTGTGTGTGTGTGTGTGTGGGTTAAATGTGGAGGTCAAATTCCATTGTGTGAAAAATCACATTGGCAAATTGGTTCATTTTAATCTTAAATCATCAACACATGAGAAATCAGCAGAAATACAGTACTTACATCTCCACAGGTCAGAGTTGATGTTTTCAGAACGAGGTTGCACACAAAAAATGAACCGGATCGACTGTTTGCTTCATTACTTAAATACTTCAGATGTTTTTTGGAAGCTGGTGGGAAAAGGCTTAGAACATTTGGGTCTCACTACTTTTGCGCCCTGTTGTGTCTGTGTTTGCAGCTTGTTTTCACACGTTCATCAGCATGTGTGGAGGTGCAAAAACTACAGCAGAACACATGAACTCTGTCCTAATTATAGAAGTGCGGTTAAAGACGTGTGGCATGTACAGGATGTGCAGTATAGGAAGCAAACTGACAGCTCTGCACATTCTTACTGATAGCTGTTCACAGGCTTAAGCTTGCTCAGAGAAAAGGACAATTTAAGTAGCAAAAGGAAGTGATTCACACACTGACTGGCGCAGAGATGGACCACACGCAGGGTGTGTAGAGTGTTAGTCTCATCTCTGGCAGCTGTGTATGTGATGTACTTTTGAGTGTTAGCTAGAAGAGCCATTTGCTGACCCTGCTGAGGCTCTGATAAGCTCTTCTAAGTACACAGTGTCTGAAAATGTATTTTTAGATAAAGATCTGGTTAGTTGTACTGGACATGTCTTCATGCCATCCAGGACAAGTATGTAGATGCCAATGTATCATTTAAACAGAAGCAGAGCTTCACTTTCAGTTCCACTCAAAAGAGTTACATTAATGTTACATTCTCAGTGTTAGACATTAAAGACTGTAAAACCTTTAATCACAGCATCGGAATAAATGAGAATAATCCTGAAAAAGTTCATTTGTGTTCAAAATAACATTATAAAATGTACATTCAGAGCAGGTGACAGAAATCTAGCATCTGTAGAATTACAGCGGTAACCCTACTTATGAGTTTAATCCGTGCAGGAGCTGAGCTCGTTAGCTGGTTTGCTCGTTAGCTGGTTTGCTCGTTATCTGGTTTGCTCGTTAGCTGGTTTGCTCGTTAGCTGGATGCATTTTCCCCATAAGAATACATGTAAAACTGATTAATCCGTGTCAGCCGGCCAATATACAGTATACTTTAATATGTAAATAATGTGTTTATATGGGTTTTTAAAACATAAACGAGATGACGACGGTGCTCGTGTAGGCTGGCGGCTAAGGAGGACAGGAGGACGGGCGTACGTGTATGGCATGGTTACACTTATCATATGAAAAGTAAAAGTAAAATGTATCTAACTTTCTTGTTCACTACCTTTTGCTGTCTTTGTGTCACTTTCACTAGCACTTTCACTTTCACTGGACAGCGGTCAAAGGTAATGACTGACCTCTTCTTCTACGCTAGCATCTAGAGGATGCTATGTCCGCCACGCCCCTAGCGGTTGGCATACTTGAACTAATTTACGCTACTCGTTACTTGGAATTTTACTCGTTACCTGGAACAAAAATATTCCGAGATCTCGACTCGTTACCTGGAATACTCGTTAGTAGGGATGCTCGTAAGTAGGGTTACCACTGTATTAGAACCTTTCATTTGGAGTTTGGGGTCAGTCGTGGCATGGTGGTGAGGGATCTGGAAGGTCGCTGGTTTGATCCTCGTGCAGGTCATGACCAAAGTTACCTTGAACAAGGCACCGAACCCTCAACTGCTCCCCGGGCACCATGGATAGGGCTGCCCACTGATTCAGGCACATGTTCTCACAGCTGAGTGTGTTCACTAGTGTGTGTTTCAGTAGATGGGTTACATGTGGAGGTTAAATCCTGTTGTATATAATTTTATGTATAAAGATGAATCTAAAACTAGAATAAACTGCTACTCAGACAGAATCAACATTAATCTTTACATGTAGTGAATATAAAATATATCACACTTTAGCTTTTTGTTTTAAATGGTGAATGTTTTGGAGTTCATTTCTACCACTGAATTCATTAACAGCAATCGAGCCAGATTTTATTTTAACGTGTTTCTGGTAAAGTACACCAGGGATGAAACTGATCATTTCAGCACGAAACCTTGAGACTATTTCAGACAGCTGATGCTCCGGTGGCTCATGTCTTATGTGAGGTCATGTTCATATGAGAACATAAAGCTTTGCACACATCAGACCACCTGTTTCCTCTGCTGTGGTTCACCTTTGTGGGAGCTCTTTGATGAGTGTGACAAAAAGAAACAATCATAAATAAGTGGTGGCATCTCACCACGTGCATCTCACGTGCTCAGATCATTTTTTAGGCTGGCAAGTTTAAAAAAAATAACAAACAAAAAATCTAAATAATCAAAATTCTAGAATATAAGTAGTCTGAGTTTATGTGGAGATCAGTATTAGATTAGCGCTGATTCGAGACTGTATCCACACTGATTTTTGGAAGTCCGGACAGACAAAAAAAAACGTGATTTTTGCTGATCTGATCTGAGCCACATTTGGAGGTGATATGAAATCTGATGAGAGTCAGACGTGTACAGATCTGTCTCAGTCCGGATGTTCTGGCCGCTCAGATTGAATTAAAGTGTCTTTTACGTCACTCACAATGTGACAAAGGACAACCACATAAAATCCAAAGGGATGGAAGTGCATTAATTCTAAGGTTGCCAGATACAGAAAAACTCTCCATCCATCTGTCTGACAGAAAGCAGCCCTACAGCTTAAAACTAACCCAAAACCTAATCTAATCTAATCTAATCTGATCTAATCACAGACATTTGAAGAAGCTATAAGTGCTTTTTTTACTGCTCTTACGTCTTATTTTAATTTTATTTCATTCATTTTCTACATAATAGTAAGCCTATTAGTAATAAAAACATACTCTGCTTTGTATTTTTAGATCCAGCACTGAATCTTCTAATATTAGAAACTCTATCTAAGACATCTCCATCTCTGTTTTTTCAGCTGTGTTACTATAAGAGTTTTTTGTTGTTGCTGTCATGGTTTAATGCAGTCCAAAAACTGTCAACTTGGCAACCCTGAAGCCACATCACCAGTGTGACTGTAGTTACTGACACCTCCTTCACTGTCACAACAACCCAAACAGATACTCTTGTGATGTCTGGACGGGCTGTATATGTCCAAAACCTGAAGAAAACTATGCTTTAACACCTGTTTCATATCTTCCTCCAATTAAACAAACCAAAGTAGACAATTGAGGGATTCTCACATTCTGTGGCTTTGCGGGCCACAGCAGAGATGATACTGAAGCACAGGTTTGAACGGATGCCCTCCTCCAGTCTTGAACAAGCAGTGATAGGAATGAGATTGTTGAGGATGGGAAGATATTAATATCGTACATAACAAGAACAACTTTTGCTCATTCTGTGCATTCATTTGATTTAACAGCTGCTGTGAAATCAAAGACCTTTCTCAGACAATCTTGACTGTTTGGGTCTGTGAATGTGTGGAAAGGTTCCTGTGAATTTGGTAGGACCCTACACTGTATTTGTGAGGTTTATGCACTCACGTGCCCATATCACGTTATCTAATATACCGTATTTGTCTTTTAGGAAGCCCCCTCACCAGTGATTGACATGCAGAGTTGAGGGTATTCATGGGAGTCTTGCCGAGCACGTCATGTGATCCTATATTTAACATGACTGAAATTCTGTAAGTGTTACTGATAGTGGTCATGATGTGAGGCAACCACACACTCTGTCCCAGTGTATGTGTAGTATCCTGGCACGTCTGTTACAATGCAAAACACCTTCCGTTCTAATTAGCCCTCACTGCCAGTTTCTCTATGCCAGCTGGACTCCCTCATGGATTTTCCAATAAGTACAACCTGAACAAAGCAACCAACGCTCCCACATGTCAGTGAACATTTGCAGCCCCAAACGTCTCAACTCAATCTACCAGGCCATTGCTGTTGCTAAAACTCATCTGAGTAAATACAAGTGAGGGGGTATTCTTCTATGCTGGCACCAGATCTGCGGCACTAATGAAGCTCGCAGTAAAGCATTAGTGTCAGTTTTGTGGGCCCGAGTGGTTGGGTTTCCAGTGCCTGGGATCAGTTTACATGGCAGCGGTGGGCCTTTAGCTCAAAGCCAAGGCTCAGTGTAGATGGGAGCCTCTAAAAGGTCACTGGATCCCTGCCAGGGCACTGCGCTGTATTTATGTAACAGATTGTACTAATGCAAAACTGCCTCTGCATCACATGAGCAGGCGCTAGTTTATTAAGGCTAAAGGTAGAAACTGACAGGAGGACCATGGCCGAGCAGTAAGAAGTAGGTGTGTGCTCTGTCTGTGTGTGTGTGTGTGTGTGTGTGTGTGTCAAGGCCTTCCACTGCTGAGGTCAGTGGGTGTGTTAAGACTTACCTGTAGCCATATAACCACTGATGCAGTACTAGGCTTCCCCTACAGGTGGCATCTTGGTCTCTGCAAAGACTGGCCTTCCTCACATGGACTTGGAAGTAATCCCACACTAGAACTACAGAATCCACGGACCTATTGCTTGTTATGACAAGTCAGAGTAATAGCTGGCCGTGTAGAACACAGAGGATGAAGAAAATAATTTCTCAGTCTTGAACTTTTATGAAAGGTCACAAGAGTTGGCAGGTTGACCAAGAACGTTAAGGATGCAACAATGTACATATTTTCCATTTGAAAACAGTCCTGAAGTGAAGATATTGTTTGTGACAGAGCAGCACGTTCAGAATGTCAGAAATCCCAGCAAGCACACACATTTTGCCAGATACACCAGGAACGTTTTCCAACCAAAACTAAACGTCTCTACAACGTTTTACTATAAAGGTTTAATAAACGTCTGGCCTAAACCTAGTCTAGTCTAGGCCTAATGGACCTAGTAATATATTAAAAAGACATATCAGCATAACTAGGAGCCTTCATTATTTTGGTTTTCTTTAAAAGTGAATTTAATGATTACTAAACGTCTAGAAAATGTTTGATTGTGAACGTTTTAGGAATGTTTAGAACCTAATGTTTAGACAACGTTATCCCGAACGTTAAAAAAATTTTCATTCTGGGTGAAAATTAAACGTCTTTTAAACGTTTTGGCAAAACATTGTTTCAATGCCTAAACAACGTTAAGTGCTTGCTGGGATATCAGAATGTTATGAACTCTGGTTGTGGCATTAACATGGCCTGGGATGTCACAGATGCCGTGTGTCAGGGTTTGCTGTACCAGTCATGGCCAAAAGTTTTGAGAATGACACAAACATCAATGTCCACAAAGTCTACTGCTTCAGTTTTTATAATGGCAATTTGCATATACTC
>BRDA01035237.1:0-13809 GCA_036984385.1 Crenuchus spilurus | reverse complement strand
AGTTTTGAAAGTATTTAGGGATGATGATAGACGGAGAGAGAGAGGAAGAGAGTTCCAGAGTGTCGGTGCAGCCACACTAAATGACCGACCACCCATGGTGACAAGCTTAAATCTGGGGACAACCAGGAGACCAGTATCAGATGATCTTAATCTACGAGTGGGGACGTAATGGTGAAGGAGATTAGCCAGATAAAGGGGTGCCAGACCAGTAAGTGCTTTAAATGTAAGTATTAAAATTTTGTATTGAATGCGGAGGTTTATCAGGACCCAGTGGAGACGTTCCAAAACATTTTGAACAGCCTGAATGGGCCAAATTGATTTTAAGGGAAGACCAAGGAGGAGGGAGTTGCAGTAATCAAGCTTAGATGTGATGAGGGCATGGACCAAAATCTCAGCAGATTTGAAGGACAGGAATGGACGAAGGCGTGAGATATTACGAAGTTGAAAGAAGGCAGATTTAGTAAGTGAGCGTTTATGTGGTTCAAATGACAAGAGCGGGTCAAACAGAACACCAAGATTACGTGCTGTAGTGGATGACTGGAACAGTGAGAGAAGTGTTACCAAGGGAAAGGACCACTGATTTAGTGCCAGTGATGAGAAACTCAGTCTGCCACTGTCTGAAATGGCTGCCTGTGAGGTTTTATCCTTTTTTATAGTTGACAGTAAAGCTGGGCTTACATTGTTCCAACTGAGTGGTCATATAAAGAGTGTTACAACTACAAGAAGATGTCAGTAAAAACTTGGCAGATTTCTACACAAACTTGTGATATCTTGTGGGGCTGTCTTACTGCCGCTCGCACAGGTTCACTAAGGTTTGCTGACAGTGGAGCAGAGGGATGCTAATGTTTTAGGGAGCTCTCATGCCTGTGTTACATTCCGGCTCTCTCCTTTTAGGTGGGCTGTTATAGATAGTTCTGCTGGAGTCATTAGCCACACTATGATAATGTTCATAATCTTTGTTCTCTATAAACTCTGTACAGAACTAATTCCATCTCTCTGTCTTTTTCCAAGTCAGTAGTCGCGTTTCCATTGACCGTGAAATATCGCAAATTAGAATTGCGAATAAAAATGTGCTTAATGGAAACACGACAATTTCGAAACAACTCACGTTTTTGGATAAAAGTCTTTTGCGCTAAGATGAGGTGGTTTTTCAGTCGTATCCAAATTGGTTTATATCACAAAAGTGTGATGGAAACACTCGAACTGACTTTTTCTGCATTAAGGGAGTCACGTGATCAACAACCGGACGTTTCTATTGGCGAAAAAGACGAAGAAGAAGAAAACAACAGAAAGTGCGAGGATGAAGATGAGGCGGCATATTTGGAATAAGGAGGAGAATCCTTGGACAATGTGCAGCTGCTCCACTAGAGATCTCACAGCATCACAAAGTTCATTAAAAGTTGAGTGTGTCATTCTAAAATGTTGAATCCACAGCTCTTCTGTAAAACCATCGACTACAGTTTCCCAAAAACGCCGCATACGTAGCCGCTCCCAAGTATAAGGGGATTGTCTCCTCTGATGGCTGATGATGAGCGCTAGTGCCGTGGTAGCAGTATGTATAAAGCTGAAGTATGTGTTTACATCCACTGCCGCCATGTTTGTAATGACTTATCGCGAGAACAAACATATTCACACGTGATTTTATAAAAGTATTTCACATTTAATGGAAACACCGCAATTGTGAAACTTTTGTCGAATTGTTTTTTTGACAAAACAGAATATCGATAAAGTTTTGCGCAAAACTGCAATGGAAACGCGACTAGTGACTGCCCACTGGTCCAGCCCAGCACTGATGGAAGATAGACTACTGAAACTCTTGCTTGCCTTAGACTAGCTGTTCACCAATTACTATAACCTGTTTCAGATCAGCAACCTGCTCATCATTACCAACCAATGTATATGGACTTTAATTGCTGCTAACATTATTATTAGTATATTATTAGTAGTATTATTACTATTTTTACTACCATTAACCACCATCATTACTTGTATCATTCATGCATTCTTGTTTCACTACTGTCACTATATCAGTACACCTGAACACTACAACAGCATCATGGGATTGTATGATGACTCTATCAGTAACTTATACTGTAAGTAGTTGAGTTGAGGAGGATGGGTGCGAGTCTGGTACCTCTTAAGTTTTCTTCCTCTACTTCTGAGAGTTTTTCCTTGCAACTGTTAGTGTTGGCTTACTCAGCAGGGGTTTTGTGTTTTTATGTTATTACTAGAACTCTGTAAAGATGCTTTGTGACAACATCAGTTGTAAAAAAAAAGAGCTATATAAATAAATTTGACTTGTTAAAGTCAAGATTCTGTAACGACAAATTTGCAATTAAAGGAAATGGCTACTGTGACAATGAGGAGGCTATGAGATCTGGCTTTGGAACACCACCCTAACACCATACACATGTGGAAGATTAGGGGTGGAGCTCCATGGCCAGCTCTTCTGACCCAGAGAGAAGTGAGAACACTCTCTGAGCCAGGCTTATCCTTGAGTCACAGTGTGGGGGATGAAAGCACACTGAACTACAGCCCTCATTTGGAGCTTTATATTGATGTCTGTTTGTTTTGGTCCTTTGGTCCATCAAGAAACATGGCATTACATAAAATGAAGCAAATAATACGTTTGAAGTGTTCATGGCTGGGTACAAGACTTAATGCTCACACTGCAAAGCAACTTTGAGGTAATAAGAATATATAAGATATGCTATTGTATTTACAGTTGTTCCATTAGGTTTGTGTCTTCCAAGGAGGTTCTCTCACTATGATGAACCTTGTACAAGATCTGAGATAATAATCTAAAATTTCTGACTGACAGAACTCAAAAGTCTTTGGTTGCACTAAATTGTTCACTGTAGAGCACACTGTGCATTCATACTGTGTGTTATAAGTCAACTAATCCCAACTCATATGCAATGCACAACTATCTATGGCAGGTCTCTGCCTGGATTACTGCACAGTGTAAACTCAACTTTAGCCGTATTAATGCACAGGGACTAGTATGCAGTGACGGTATAGATACTTTGAAAAAGTAATCCAATTACTGATTACTCCTTTCAAAAGTAACTTAGTTACTTTACTGATTACTTTGTTTTAAAAGTAACTAAGTTAGATTACAAGTTACTTTATTAGTTACTTTCAGAGGCTGCAGACATCACCCCCCCGCCACCTCTACATATAAAATGACACCCAGTTTTGCCAATACTCACTTTATCGGAAATGCATGTTTAACAGCAAACAATGTATCTCCTGACATTTAAAGTTGAACTTAAATACTATTTCCTGAAAAAATTCATATTTTATATATAAAAAAGACTTATTACAGAATTATCTTAAATATGTATTTTTAAATAAAAAATAAAATAGTCTTTAATGACTTCACTTAACATAAATACTTGTTTTTATAAATCTTTCTTGACCTCACACATTTAACTGTTAACACTGTTTTGGCAAAACTGAACATTAAACCTGTTGTTCACAGCGTTAGAGCAGAAAGGAGTGGTTTTACAAAACAAAACACATTGAATATGGTAATTAAATTTTTTGACTATTGGTTTAAGATATTTTGATTGCATGAGACAGTTTTTGTAATATTTTGGTGTAAACTAGATACATAGTATAAAGGGTTACTGTCTCTTTAAGAAAAACGCTGCTGTTTTAATGAGTTTGCACAAAGTCTAAGGCTGTGATTGATTATTTAATTGTTTACACAATCCCGCAAGAAGAATTAAAATCGCAAGAAGAAAGTAAAAATATTGTAGTATTGGCTTAACCGAGGCCACAGAGTCAGTGACGTCACTTCCCAGAATCCCTCACGTTTTGCATAATTAGGGACTGTTGTGTTTTGTTAATGATAATTCTGTTATGTGAGTGTTTTGTGTTAGTTTACTGTCATTATTGTATAGTTATCTTCTGATGTTCTCTTACATCACTTACTGACCCCTGTTTGCAGACTTACCATTAATGAGACGTACAGTAACGTTGGGGACATCAGTAGTTCAGTTCAGAGTGTGTTGTGGTGTACGGTCTTTGTGCTCAGTCTTGTTTTGACAACAATAAAGAGACCGTTTTATGAGATGCTGGATCTGTATTGGCTTTTCTCTCTGCTTCACTACAATATATATTGTAAAAAGGGAAATGATAAAGAATAGTAACGCGCCGTGACTTAGGTGAGTAACGTTAATCTGATTACCCGATTGAAAATAATAAAGCGTTAGATTACTCGTTACTGGAAAAAATGGTAAATACTGCCATCACTGCTAGTCTGTGAGTAATCTTTAGTAGATCTTTGTGAATTGAGAAAAGTTGTGAATATGTACGTTGATGGAAACAATGTAGCTATTTAGGTGATTATTGAGCTCAGCTTCAGTTCAAAAGTAATAAAAAAAAACCTAAAAATGTGGACTCTGTGTGAACATCATGTCAATCAGAAGAAATTCAAATAAAGTGGTACCCCTACTTACAAGCGTCCCTACTAACGAGTATTCCAGGTAACGAGTCGAGATCTCAGAATATTTTTGTTCCAGGTAACGAGTAAAATTCCAAGTAACGAGTAGCGTAAATTAGTTCAAGTATGCCAACCGCTAGGGGCGCGGCGGTCGTAGCATCCCCTAGATGCTAGCGTAGAAGAAGAGGTCAGTCATTACCTTTGACCGCTGTCCAGTGAAAGTGAAAGTGCTAGTGAAAGTGACACAAAGACAGCAAAAGGTAGTGAACAAGAAAGTTAGATACATTTTACTTTTACTTTTCATATGATAAGTGTAACCATGCCATACACGTACGCCCGTCCTCCTGTCCTCCTTAGCCGCCAGCCTACACGAGCACCGTCGTCGTCTCGTTTATGTTTTAAAAACCCATATAAACACATTATTTAGCATATTAAAGTATACTGTATATTGGCCGGCTGACACGGATTAATCAGTTTTACATGTATTCTTATGGGGAAAATGCATCCAGCTAACGAGCAAACCAGCTAACGAGCTCGGCTCCTGCAAGGATTAAACTCGTAAGTAGGGTTACCACTGTAAATATGATTCAGAGTTGAGACTGGCATCGTCCCATGTCTGTATGATTCCATTTTTCCAATACATTTCTCTCACTTGACAAAAAGCGTCTTCAGAATGTGTCAGATATTATAAAAGTGTTCTTGCCTGCCCCCATTCATGTAGGCATGCCATTATTGCATGACTCACATCCTCTTTATGGTTTCACTTACTGTGGTGATACAGAGAGCTGAAACGGAGAATGTGACATTAACAAGGGAACAAAACTGAAGATGTGTATATAAGTTTCCGTCCTAAGCCTCATATATGGGCATAAAACATGAACTGTACCAGCTGGTAAACAACTTGCCTTCAAAATCCAATAAAGATATCACTAAGACGAAGCACACAAGTCCTGCTGCATTATGGGAAGTGATGAAGCAGCAGGTGTGGATAAGCTTGGAGCTATAGCTGTGGGACTGGGGATCATTTACAGTGATGAAATCTTACTTATACTTAATGTATGTACCATCTAGGCACCTCTGCTACCTCTCATGTGCAAGAGTGAAATCTTTACAGATAGAATAGATTTTATTTCATAATTTTTATAGATTTTCAACAGCACTGCATGATATTAACACCATATTATAACTATGCTGAACTGCACTATATAAACAAATGTATTGGGACACCTGCTAATTCATTGGTTCTTCTGACATCAAGGTTATAAAAAAGGGTTTATCATGTTTTTTGTTAGAGTAACTGTATTGTCTAGGGAAGGCTTTCCTATTTTGGAGCAATGCAGTGAGAAATTGATTGCATTCAGTGTGTTAGTGAGGTCAGGATGTTGGATAATCACCACCTCACCTCATCCCCAACTCATCCCAAAAGTACTGAATGGAGCACAAACATTACGGAGAACACAGCTCCACAACTCAAGACTGGGGGACTTTGCCCCTCTAGCCCACGCCAGGCATTAGACATGGTGCCAAGAGTTTCATGTTTATCCTGTTCTATTGACAATACATCTCTACTGTCACTAGATAAGCTGTGTGTGTGTATTTGCACATCTGTGTCAGCAATGGGTGCAACCTAAAGTAGCGTATAGTGTACGTAGTGCAGATTTCGGCCTATTATGTAAGTATGGAAAGATGAGGAGATGATTAACTGATATATAGTGCAGCCCTAACTTCCAAACTGTACCGTTTTAGTTGAGTGAATGAGTGTGTGTGTGTGTGTGTGTGAGATGGTGTAGACTGTAAATGTGTCAGAAGGTAACAGGTCTCATGGTGTGGATATTTGGAGAGTTCAGTGTGCATCACATTCTGCCTCTAATCGCTCTTTTGCTCTTTAAACAGTGTGTGTGTTCTCACACACCACACAAACACACATCTAATGTTGAATTTTGCAGAAGTGCAAAGCCCCAGGCTCACAGCAGCTCCTGCAGTGCTCTCTCTCTCACACACACACACACAAACACACAGCCTAGCTCTGTTTCTCACTCACACTTCTCCTCTCTTTCCTCCCTCTCACCTCAGATTTCTCCTGCTGTGTCTCACTCAGTCTCCTCCCTCATCATTCACTCCCTCATCCCTCTCTCCCCAAACATCCTGCTTCTCTTATACGGCCTTCAAGACTTTGTTTTTTCTCCTTCACTCATTCACTGTTTGAAAATGACAGAAAAATACAAGACTCACCACCTCCTCCGCCCAGCAGGGTCTTGTTGGCTGAAATCACAAACAGAAAACAGAAACATTTTCAGGCAAGAATTCAAAACAGTAACAAATACTGAACGCCAGCAGCCCAAAACGACTTGATTTTTAGGTTAACTCTTTACAGTCACTGGAACTATCAGCTGTGCAGATGGGGGTGGGGGGGCTACAGCTGGTCAAAATCGATTGTCTTACTATCACCCACCTAAAAACACACAGAGCATCTATTCATCCTTGTTCTTAAAAACTGGCATTTAATCTAACTTGTAGAGGATTTTAATTTGCTCAGATGAAATGTTCCCTAGGGCCGTCATGGTGGCTTAGTGGTTAGCACATTCGCCTCTCAGCGCTGAGGTCTTGGGTTCGAGTCCACCTCTGAGCGGAGTTTCCATGTTCTCCCCGTGTCTGCGTGGGTTTCCTCCGGGGACTCTGGTTTCCTCCCACAGTCCAAAAACATGGATGTCAGGTGGATTGGGTACTCTAAATTGTCCGTAAGTGTGTGTGTGTGTGCGTGCATATGTGTACACCCAGTGATGGGTTGGCGCCCTGCCCTGCGCCCAGTGAGGAGGTAGGGGACTAACCGCGACCCTGGTTAGGATTAAGCGGGTGGGATAATGAATGAATGAATGAAATGTTCCCTATTTTTTTAACCTCTTTCCCTGCACCATGTGCAGCACATTCCTGTTTCTGGATTGTTCAGTTGTTAACAAATAATTGTAAGATTTTTGTCTATAAATATTTTCATAATCTGAGCTTCTGATTTCCTTTTACCAAATACATGTTTTGCAAATTGATAAAATCTTGGGAATTGCGCAACTGGGAAGAGTTTACTTTAAGGGGGGGCGATAGGAGGTGTGCTGGTGCGGAGCGCTTGTTGGTTGATTGATTCTGCGTTGGATATAAGACCCGGAGCTATTGAGAAAAGACTCGGGGCTATAGCCCTGTAGCCCAGACCTAGCACTCCCCTGATCTAGACTATCCTTCCAGTTTGCTACATTTGTCATTGTCCCTATAAGAGTGAAATATGCAAATTATGCCTGTTCTAATTGGCTGGCCTTTATTGTGACATATTCCCATCAGTCCAGCTTGAAATATTTCTGTGCATAAGGATCAGGCGCTAAAGTCCTCTAGGCCACATAGACATTTGTACATTTGCATTGTTTTCTGTGACATCATATAAACAATGTGCATATACACACACACACACACACACACACACACCAGTCAGTTGTAGCAGAGTGCAAAACAATCATCATGGGCAAAAGACATAATTTGACTGATGTCCAAGCGGGCATGATATTAGGGTACCAAATGAATCGCGCTAGCATCTCAGAAACATCTCAGGGATGTTCGGGAGCTGCTGTAGTGAGGCTGTACTGAGAATGGACTTCAGATACATTGGGTGCCTCCCAACAGCGGTGTCCCACGAGCCACTGATGCCAGAGCGGAAGTGTGGTACAGAACAACTGATACACCACAGTGGACCAGTTAACCTCTATCATGAACGCAGGAGCAATGACAAAAATGTCAGGGATCAGCATGTCATGTGGCATCTGTGACTTCCCGGGTTAATTCCAAACCAGGAATGGACATAATATTCCATATATTTTATGCTGGGAATGAAAAGTACAGAACAGTACATGTTTACACATTTAATTATCATTTAAAAAGTAAGAAAAATCAGGTTATATGGGCCCTTAAACTTCAGCAACGTAATTAAAGACACTAAAATAAAGACACTAAAATGAACAGACTCAACTCAGGTAAGCCTTCGAAACAGCAGCAGTTCCAGTGCTATCGATGGTCCCAGCAAGACGATCTAGACTAGTTCTTAAACAGGGAAACATGAAAAGTGGATGCCAGCTGAAATGAAAGCCTAAGCATTCACAACAGTAAGGTAGTGTAAATTTGTCAATGCCTTCTTTTGGTCAATATTTGCTCTTATTTTTCCAAACAAAGCACTTTGTTAATTCAAAAAGCACTGCATTTAATAGCACGCTATATGGCTGCAAGAAAAACAGAAGCACAGCAACTGTTCAGCTGGAGCTGGACATTACTGTATAATAAATTAGTATAGATTTTGACTAAATTCAATAGGCACTCATTGGTCACTTTATTAGAAACCCCTGCCTGCAGCTCTTCAGTCGACGCATTAGCCATCCTCTAGTCCTTCATCAGTGGTCAGTTTCTTACAAAAGAGCTGTTCTTTGGCTGGATATATTAGGGTGAAGATCCACTCTCCATGACCTCTACCATGGTGGTGTCACTGTTACATTTCTCTAATAACAATGGAATTATAATATAAAACCAATATTTTGTTGTATTGATTATTGACATATGTTTAAAGCCCACTACCAACAAAGTTACATTCATGTGTTTTGGATCTAAACCCTTCAATCATGTCTACCACTCAATAGTTTTGGGTCACCCAACATTTTCATGGCAACACAGTTTTACTTCTGGAGAAAATTAATTTCTATCCTTAATAATAATGTGACTAATGAGACTATAATAAAGTCTACAAATGCTACTGCTCCAGATGCTCAATCCTCTATCGTAGAAGGGTCACGCTCGATTTTTAGCTCGGTTTTGGCTCAGTTCTCCCACAAATTGTTGACAGTGAGTTTATAAGCTTTATTACAACTGTTTACTTTCCACCAGAAGTTTAACACTTCTGTTCTCCTACTTAGAAAAATGAGAGAGGTCTGTAATTTTCATCATAGGTACACTTCAACTATGAGAGACAAATGAGAAAAAAATTTATTTTAAAAGAATTTATTAGTAAATTATGGTGGAAAACAAGTATTTGGTCAATAAACAACCAGCGAGAATTCTGGATTTTACAGACTTGTTAGTTCTTCTTTAAGAAGCCCTCCTATTCTGCACTAATTACTTGTATTAATTGCACCTGTTTGAACTTGTTATGTCTATAAAAGGCAACTGTCCACACTCTCAATCAATCACACTCCAAAGAGCTTTCTAAGGACAACAGGGACAAAATTTTAGACCTGCACAAGGCTGGGATGCGCTACAGGACGATAGGCAAGCAGCTTGGTGAGAAGGCAACAACTGTTAGCACAATTATTAGAAACTGGAAGAAACACAAGATGACTGTTTGGGGCTCCATGCAAGATCTCACTTCATGGGGTAAGGATGATTCTGAGAAAGGTCAGGAGTCAGCCTCGAACTATACAGGAGGACTTGATCAATGACCTGAAGAGAGCTGGGACCACAGTCTCAAAGAGAACCATTAGTAACACACTATGCCATCATGGTTCAAAATCATGCAGGACATTCAAGGTCCCCCTGCTCATGCCAGCACATGTCCAGGCCCATTTCAAATTCGCCAATGACCAGAGGAGGCATGGGAGAAGGTCATGTGGTCAGATGTGACCAAAATAGAGCTTTTTAGTACTCAAGTCCACTCGCCATGTTTGGAGGAAAAAGAATGCTGAGTTGCATCACAAGAACACCATACCTACTGTTAAGCATGGGGGTGGAAACATCATGCTTTGGGGCTGTTTTTCTGCACAGAGGACAGCACGACTGATCCGTGTTAAGGGAAGAATGAACGGGGTCATGTATCGTGAGATTGTAAGACAAAACCTCCTTCCATCTGTAAGAGCATTGAACATGAAACGTGGCTGGGCCTTCCAGCATGAAAATTATCCCAAATACACTGCTCGGGCAGTGAAGGAGTGGCTCCATAAAGGTCCTGGAGTGGCCTAGACAATTTGTGGAGGGAGCTGAAAGTTCATGTTGCCCAGCAAGAGCCCCAAAACTTCACTGATGTAGAGGAGATTTGCATGGAGGAATGAGCCAAAATAGCAGCTACAGTGTGTGCAAACCTGGTGAAGACTTACAGGAAACGTTTAACCTCTGTCATTGCCATGTTACAAAGTATTGAGTTCAACTTTTGTTATTGACCAAATACTTATTTTCCACCATAATTTACAAATAAATTCTTTAAAAATCCCACAATGTGATTTCCTGGATTTGTCTCTCATAGTTGAAGTGAACCTGTGATGAAAATTACAGACCTCTCTCATCTTTCGAAGTAGAAGAACTTGCACAATCAGTGGCTGACCAAATACTTTTTTTCCCCCCACTCTAGTTTCATCAAGGCCTCATGGGATACAGGAATATTGTGGATACACTAGAATAAGGGATATTAGTTCATACAACTTCAACTAGAAGATATTAATTCACAAACAACCTCAATAAACACAATCACTAAAATAGGAGAAGTTAGTCCATAAACAAACAATATGAAACACTATTAATCGCAAGAATAGGGGAGATAATAGTGAACAAACATCCTTAATAAAGACTATGAATCACCATAATATGGGATATTGAACATCTGGAGTAGCAGAATTTTTGGATTTTATCCACAGAAAAAGATTTTAATTTTATTATTTATTCTATTTGTGTGTTGTCATGGAACATGTTCAGTTTAATGGGTAACATTTGAGTGGTAGTGTACCTAATGCACCTATAATGCTAATGGAACCAATGGTAATGCACTCCTATAATAACTAGGGGTGTGTTTTGGTAAAAACCTGGAAATGTGACACATTGTATGTGAATACAGTTTATTGTGACATATTGTGGTACTGTAAATAAATATGATATATTAGTGGTCTTGTGCTACTTGCTACAGTGGAGTGGAAGAATCTGATGTTTGGAGACAGATTACAGCACTGCCTTCTACCAGTCATGGCTCTAAACTCAACACAAAATGGTTTGTTGTCTGGCATCTTAGTCTTAAACTAACAGTGACCATTGGATGTGGATGATAAAAGAGCTGCCAACTGGGATACATCCAGGCTCAATGAACTGCATTAATATGGAGTTTTTGGGCTCTTCAGCAACTTCTCTTTCCTTGGTTATTAGCCTGTTTATTGATGTTACATTAGTAATGTAGTCTCAAACCTCATGGAGAACTATGTTTTCTTTGTGGATGTTGCCTCAGGCGCAGGAAAAAAAAAAAACACACCAGATAAGATTTGTGTACTCTGGAGGGTGCACTTGGTAAAAGCACAGTTTAGCAGTGCAGAGCTGTGCCCTCCAGCTGGGATTCAGGACCTCCAGCTGCACCACAAGTCCCATGCGGCCCACTGAGTTCATGAGCGAACACTTTGTGACCAGACGGGATGGGCAGTAGGGTCATTATACAAAATATCAGCAAATGTGATACGTGTATAAATGTGTACCATGTAGATTAGTGGTCTCCTGCAAACACAATGAGGCGAATGATAGTCAACAAATCATGATAAAAAGGGGAAAACTAAGAACATTTAAGTAGACAATTTCACAGTACAGTTCCTTAATGGTCCTTATACAAACTGTCCATCTGTCTAATACAAGCGCAGACATACTAGGCATACAAAAAAAGTCACAGGTTGTGAAAAATCGGCCATTGCGGAGAGTTGACAGCGATATTGTGTAAAATCAGGACATTTTAAAACAATCAAAAATGACAATAGTGCAGTTCTAGCCGCCCGCTCTAGTGGAACATTGTGAATGATTGATGGACAGCAAGAGTTCTTAATGGTATAATCAGGTTCTTATTCATTCGGGTTGTTGAAGCCGGAGCGAACACAATAAACTGCTGGGATGTCAAATCTGCATCATGAATGATGTGGGCATCATGCAGAGCTGCAAACAGAGCTCTTTATAATCAGAACAAACACCAGAACTATAACAAAGACAAAACAGTCTAAACAAGTTCACTGACCAGCAGTGTAATATCAATAAACTGGCATTGGAGGAGCCCCACTGAGACGAACGGGGGGTCTGCCTCGGAGTTAAGAGCCCAGAGCCAAGGGTGGGCTGTGTGAGAGTAATGCTTTATGGCCAGGCTGTGCGGCTACATTACAAATGAGCAATTTGATAGTTGATTAAATGTCTCTCATTTGAAATTCATTAGATCCCTACACACAAGCAATAAAGCATGTAATGAGCAGTGCTTCTGCACACAGCACAATAAACGCCATGTAATACAGAGTCAAACTAAAGCACTCTTTACAGCTCAGCATGACCTGATATACATCTGACTGAGGATATGAACACACACACACACACACACACACACACACAACAAGACAAACATCTCCAAATTCAGAGGCAAACACACACACACACACACACACACACACACAGAGACAGGCGCACACAGACAGAGAGAGAGAGAACAGTATGAATGGAGAGGTAACCATAGCAACACCAAAGCCCAAAGGTTTGTTACTGAAACCTTGTTAATTACACAGAGAGGAGAAAAGTGGAGAATGATAGAGAGATGAGGAGAGAGAGAGAGAAATGAGAAAGGCAAAAAAAAATAAAATGCAATGAAGAAAACAAGAAGCCATGGGAATAAAAAAAGAACAAGAAAGCAAGACAAATAAAGATGGAAGAGAAAGACAAGAGAATAAGATAATGAAGAGAGAAAAGAGAGAGATACAGAGAGATAATGAAAGAGAGAGATAGAGAGAGAAAGACAGAGAGAACAGAAATGCAATACAGAAAAAAGAGAGAAAAAGAGAGAGAGAGAAAGAGTGTGAGAGAGAGACAGAAAGATAATATTGTGGAAGAGGGAAAAAGAGTGAGAAAAAAGAAAAAAGAAAGAGAAATGAGAATGTGGAAGAGAGAAATAAAAGATGGAGAAATGACAGACATACAGAGTGAGAGCAAGAAAGAGAGAGAGAGAGAGAGAGAGATGTAAATGTGAGACTAAATGATGAGAATGAAAGACAGAAAGAGAAACATGACAGTATGAGAATCAGAGGGAGATACAGACATGAGAATGATGGAGAAAGAGAGTAAATGAATAAGAATAAGATGGAGAGACAGAGACAGAGAGAGAGAGACAGAGAGACAGAGAGAGAGAGAAATGAGAGAGAGAGAGAGAGAGAGACAGACAGACAGAGAGAGAGAGAAAGCAACAGAGAGAGAGAGAGAAATGAGAATGAGGGAGAGAGAGACAGGACAGAGAGAAAGAGAGAGAGAGAGAGAAATAGAATGAGGGAGAGAGAGAGAGACAGAGAGAAATTAGAATGAGAGAGAGAGAGAGAGAGAGAGAAATGAGAATGAGGGAGAGAGAGAGAGAGAGA
>BRDA01035233.1:0-11598 GCA_036984385.1 Crenuchus spilurus | reverse complement strand
TTACTAAGTAACGCGTTATTGACATCACTGGTAGTCGCCTATTAACCCAACCCATTAGTGGTTCTCCCCATCACTTTGCATCGTCTCTGACTCTAGAAGGGTGAAGACATGCACACACCACCTCCGTTGCATGTGAAACGGCCACTGCCTCTTTTTGAACTACCGCTTGATACACCGTCCCTGGGGAACAAATGCGCTCGGAGGAAAGCGTTGGGTTCCCAGCTCCGAATAGATCAATCAGTAGACGCCTGAGCCAGCGGACATTGCAATGTATGAGTGATAGGGAGAGTGAGAGCGCCATCTACCCACTGCCAATTTTGCTCTCTGGGTCCCCGGCTGTTAATGGCAAACAGCATGACCGGGATTCAAACTCGTGATCCTCTGGTCATGGTGTCAGCGGCTTAGCCTGCTGAGCCACTCAGGGCCCCCTATAGAGTCATATTCTATTCACAGTATTTCTCTACACGATCTAGACAAGATGCATGTGTCTGCATTTTTACATCTGTGTCAGCAATGTGTGCAAGCTAGAATAACATTTGGACATACAGTGTATATGTGTAGTATTGGCATGTAACAAAAATCCCAAATTCTACTTGGGAACTTGAACACAAGTGCACACACTTTTTGTCGCTTCAGACATTGCAGACCTTCTGCCCAGGACAATCTCTCTCTCTCTCTCTCTCTCTCTCTCTCTCTCTTTATCTCTCTCTCTCTCTCTCTCTCTCTTTATCTCTCTCTCTCTCTCTCTCTCTCTCTTTATCTCTCTCTCTCATTTACACTATCACTGAGACAGATTCTCTACACAGATCCCTGACACCTCAGGTGGGTGTGTGAGTATGTTGCAGTTCTTCACTTCCTCTGTTTGGGTCATTGTAGAGTATTTTATCAGTGGGATAATCACTAATCACTAACAGACAGAAAACTGCAGTGTTACAATACTCCTTAAGGGGCTTGTGTGTTTGTGTGTGTCTGTGTACTGTAGTGTATCCGGTCCTGTGCATATTCCATACACACACACACCTCAGGGAGAGCAGCCATCCGCCTTGCTACAGCTTGGCTAGTAGGACAGAGGAATCTGCTGGACAGTCACACACAAAGAAAGTATTGTGTCTGGTGCCGGAACAGCTGTGTGTGTGTGTGTGTGTGTGTGTGTGTGTGTGTGTGTGTGTGTCTCACAGGTATCAATATTGACTTTAAGCAGTAAGATAAACTGTTGTAATCTGTTGTTAAATGACTCTTCCTTCATAAGCAACACAGACTGAATGCTGTGATGGCCTTTTTGAATGTCTGGGGTTTTTTAGATGGTAAGAGAACAGGTGGTTCTATCTGTTGATGAGATGTTGAATGTGGGACAAGTGGGCAGGTGTGAAAAGCTGAGCAACTTTGACAGGGGCACATCATTATAACCAGAACAGCAAGACAGTGGTCAGTATAACAATAGATCTGTAGAATGTGCTGGGACATCCTCTCTTTTAATTGACTCTTTATAAGTAACACATTATAATGTCACCATTGATTTCTCACCCAAATTTAACTTTAAAATAATAATTTTAAAAAACTTATTTTGAAGGGAAAAAATGTGAAAGAATAAACTTGTCACTTGATGTATGAGACATCTAAAGTAAGCTGTTAATAATGTTTATTCTGAATTTATATGAATGTATGATTGGATTGATGAACTTCTACACTGCTTCTAATACGGCTGGGTGATATTCACCAAAAATTATATCTCGATATTTTTAGCTGAATATCGATATATACGATATATATCGCAATATTTTTTTCTTTCCATGAGGTAATAAGGTCACTTCTGAGTCAAAGCTACATGTCCCAAATGTCACACAAACACTTTTATTACCATTCAGCCATCGATGTATATGAGAAATTGCTCAAAAATAAACTACTGGCATATAGTAAATAATAATGCTCCTCAAATAAAATAAATGTTATTTTCCTCCATAACAAGACTCACAGCTGTGGTATTAAAATGTAAACAGAAAACATACAGAGCAAAAGTAGCTTAAGGCTGACTTGTTCTTTAAAAAGTCAGTTTCCAGTGAAGTAAACATTATCAAAGTGCTTCCTCCTGTATGTGCTCCTGTACATCTAGTACTTTGTGCAAGTAACAGAACATGTAAACAGACTGAATGGAAATGAAATATATATCACACTCACGTACGGCTCGCAGGTCCTGCTGGACACTTTAGTGAGTTGGCCGGCGAGACTGTCTAACTTCAGTAAACATTTTTGGCAGAACTTCTCATCACATGTTCATAATTTAACAGAACAAGTAATTCCGACTAGATAACTGGTATCTTCGGTCAATGGTTTTTAGCAGTCTTGTTACACAGATGAGATGGAGCATGTCTTTAGCGATATGATATACCACTGTTTTAGTAACGTCACCCCACTTCTCACTTTTTCTCATATAAAGCACATCACATGTATGACTTTTGTAACGTGGTTTGTTTCGGGACTTGAGGCTGGTAAAGCTTCACAGTCCGTGCTGCAGCACAGTTTCACACACACACTTACTGCTCTTTATGATGTTGTTGTAAACGGTGGAAAAGATTAGCGGTTAGCCTTTTGTCCAGACTTTAATACATTACTCTGCTGCCCATCTGACACTCTGAATCCAAAACATCTCCAAATAATTTAGCCATTGTTTTTCTTTTTACTTATCAACTCCTCTGTGATCGCTTCTTTCCCGTCTCTCAGTGTCCATGCCACCACTGCCTGCCTCACGTGTGAAGTGGTGGGGGAGGGAGAGAGGAGGGGCGGTGTGAAGTTGTGCAGAGGCAAAATGGGGATCTACAAGTGTAATTACGATGCAACATAAACTATATTGATGTAAACGATATTGTCTCATCTTATATCTCGTATAAAATTATATCGATATTTCCTATAAAGTTGATATATTGCCCAGTCCTAACATCTAACAGTTATTGTGTTACAACTGCAAGAACATGTAGTTTAATTAATTTAAATAATGACTTTCATAAAGGGTGTAAAGGTCCTGTCACGTCCCTGTTTGTCTCTTCCTTTTCCCACGTGCCTTTGTTTACATGTCTCCACGTGCTCTTGTTTATTTACCTGTCCCTGCCTTTGCCCTGCCCCTGTCACACCCCTTGTCATTGTCGGCACCTGTGTTTTGTTTTACTACCCCTCAGACCCGGCAGCATGGGTGGACATTGTGGGACAGTGCCCCCCCACAGAGTCAGCCATGCCCCCCCTGACTGGACTGGAAGCTGTTTACATGTTTTGTTTTTTGTTTTTACCTTGGAGTGGCCATCTTTCTATTTTTTCTATCTCGGTTTGTCAGTCATACAATTCAACCAATCAGTGAAGGCAAGGCAACATTCTAGCCAATTCCACTTAGAGGAGGGCGGGTCACTGACTTTAATGTTCATATTAGAGAAACAACTACGCTCACTGTTGTTCGTGTGGCATGGATATTCAAACTTATTTCCAAACAAATAAGAGGACCAGCAGCACTGGTCAGTTGGAAACGTAAGCACTGAAGTTAACACTGGAGTAAACACTCATGCTAGGAGGGATAGCTACAGCAGCTAGGGAGCACAAGGAGCAGAACCGAGCAGTGCGAGTGACGACAACAATAACAACACTTAAGTTACACATTACACAAACGCCGCCTGCCACTCTACTAAAAGTGGGGTAAACTCCTTTCTGCCCCCCAGCTCTCCTCCATCCCACACACAATCTTGGGTTTCTTGCAGGCAGAAGTGTAAGACTTCTTTGTTCTGCTCCTTGTGCTCCCTAGCTGTTGTAGTTAACCCTCCTGGTATGAATGTTTACTTCAGTCAGTGCTCAGCCTGACATCAGTGCTTATGTTTATCACTGCATGTGTTCATGCTTATGTTTGACTTTTAATTTAATTGAATGAACACAGTACTGCACTATTGGTTTTTTTGTTAGATTTTGGGATTTTATTGAAAGTTTCTCAGCACTGTAGTAGGAGTGGTCACAGAGCCGCTGTTCAACTTGAAGCAAATAAAATGTTTGTTCAAAAAATGTGCCCCCCTGAAAAAATACAATGCCCCCCCTTTAAATTGTTTCTGCAGCCGGGTCTGCTACCCCTGTTCCTTGTCTTGTCTTTGATTGCGTGTTCTATGTACTCTTTGCTCACTAATGTGTATTGTCTGGTATTTGTCTTGCCTCAACTCTGTTTTGTCTTATCTAGTATAATCTGAGTTTGGTTTCTTCTATGCCATGAATAAATATCCCACCATGCTTGCAAATGCATTGCCTCCAGTCCTCCTTTTCTTTCCAATTTGAGCAGTTCTAAATATTTGTTGCTTGTTTACAGTCACCTCAAACAATTTTTATATCAAAAGAGATTCTTTTCTACACAACTAATTATTTTGTAAAATAAATTATAATCAGATGAATTTCAGTATGCTGATTGAGTTGTTGACATCAATTTCCTAATAATAGTTTTTTAAAACATTAAAAATAAATATATGATCAGTATTTTCTTGTCAGGTTCTCTTCTTCATGGTTCATACTTTTGGTCTGCTGGAGTTGGGGCAAACTGCTCCAGTTTGAGATTAGTTTCACCAAATGCACTGGAAACCAGTCGCTTAGCAACTTAGCATGAAGCAGCGATGTATGACTCTGGGTTTTCTGGAGCTATATTATAGTATAAATATATAAACATGTGTAGTTTGTAACAACAAGAAAAAAAAAGATTTAATGTGACAGTACATGAATGCTCAATCATCAAATGTGGAAGAAGCTCTCATGTTTTCTGATAAACAGTATATCATTGGAGGGGATAGCATTATTTTAACAAGCTATTAAATATATGGTAGGTGATGTATACACTGAGATATACACTCTGAGAGTTTAGAAAAGCTCAAATGTAAGAAAAGGTGAATGTCCTCTTGAAAGTGTAGACAATCTACAACATTAGGTTTCTGTGTGATAAGGCTACAGATCTTGAAAAGCTCATTCTAAAAAACTTAAGTGTGTATATATCATACCTGATCAGCTGTTGGTTGTTGAAATAGTGTCACAGTCCTGAATGTATTCTTGTGTAACAAAACATTATCAATGCTGTTCAGCATTGTGAAACTATAAGAAATCATTTGCTTTTATCAGCCAAACGATGTTTTAGTTGGACCCTGGAATGTGTGTGTTTGTATGTGTGTGTGTGTGTTTTAGTTTATATTTTTGTGCCTCTGTGTGTCTCTAAGTACACTCAGAAGAGTGCCTATAGGGATACCCCGCTGGAGCTCTGCTGCTTGTCCTTTGACTGCTGATTGGATTATGTTTTTCTTTCTCGGAGGGTTGTGCTTCTCTGGAAGACGGCATGTCAAACACAGTGCTTTTCTTTTCTCCCTGTGTGTGTATGTGCTGAAGAAGCTTTGTAAGTGACTCCTGGCCTGCTCTGTAAGGTCACTGACAGGGAGAGAATCTGTAGGAGTTTGTTATGCCAAGTCTTGTTGGATACTGGGTATTGCTGCTTATTAAAAAAAACACCAAGGTGCTGTTTAGTGTTTGTTTACAGTCATTTAGTCTCTCACAGTTCAATCAGAACTGTATGTGTGGTTGCTTTTAGACCTTTGTGAGGGCCAAATGTAGATTATGAAGTGAAAGCATTCATATTTTTTCTTTGTCAATTTTTGAATTGACTAATTGTGCTAGAAGCCTAATTTGGCTAGTAGCAGCATCCAAAAATCTTTATTTTCTAATGACATTTGCTTAGAAAATCACAGAGATTTGTTTCAGAGAGGAAAAAAAAGGTCAGAAAAGCTCACAGTTAGCTTAAAACCTGTAACTAATTCAGCCTGTACTCAGGTAATGAGGAAAAATCAACACAGACAAAGTGGATCTGAACATCAAATCAAAATCAAATCAAATCAAATCAAAAAAAGAAATTACCCCAGAGCCCTCATGTACATCCAAAAAGGGCTAAAATAGTTTTTTTGCTGCTGAGGTGATTAAGATCAGGCTCAGATATTCATTTATATTCATATCATTAGCATTAGTAGCATTTTTCAGCTACCAGAGTACACAAGTCAGTTGAGGTTCTCACACATTAGAAGTATTAGCCCTGATAACAGTGTTGATTTGCCCCAAACCTGGGCCACATCCAAGCCAGAATGCAAATGTCTTAGGCCACATCTGTCCAAGTGAACCAACTTCAATTTGAATCTTGGTCTGAATGATCAGGCCACGTACAGGCCAAATGATGGATGCCAAAATAACACAGTTTGGTCCATGTCTACGCCGGTCTAAATAGACACACCATTAATGTATTAACAGTGGTCCTCATTCCCCAAAATCTTCTGAAGTTTTTTCTTTTATTTTTTCTTAAATATTGTAATTAAATTCTGTAATATTATACAACTATACAGTTTACTCAGTAGCCAATTGTTTTTGAATGTTGTCATAGAAATGCATAAATGTGCTGGAGAATGGGTGTAGATTCTGGGAACAAATCCCAAATAAAACATTAGTGACTGTCAGAATCTTCATGAAAAATGTGTTAGTGGTTTTTAAGAAGATATTTCATTAAAATAATGGTTGGTGAATGAAGACTAGTATTTTGGTTCATTTGGCATAGTAACGTGCAGTCGTGCTAAAATCGAAAGGGACAAATTATAGTAGGTGGAGAACTTAATTGTATTTGGTAAATGTTCTGAACTTAAGCTACAATTTATTGCAGGTAGCTGCTCAACCACAGAGGAGGCCTTAATCAGATGGATATTATTTTCATTAGAAAGATCCTGAACGGTACTGAATCTCTAATTAAGATACAGCTAAGTGTGTGTGTGTGTGTGTGTGTGTGTGTGTGTGGGGAGAGGGTGATGGATGTAGACAGTCAGACAAACACTTCATTTTCAAAGCTGTGCAAAGAAAAAAAAACCTCGCAAATACACAGTGACCTCATACGCGTCTGCGGATCCTCTAAATATGGAATTAAAACAGCAAAAAGGAAGAGAAACAGACTTTGCTGCGCTCGCGTGCGGCGCCCACCCTCTCTCGCTGAAGATACAGGTGGCTCTCGAGGTTAGCCATGCTCCGCTGGATCCCCCCCACCCTAAACAAAAACAACAACATCTTTGCATATGTCGGTAAATCTGTTGGGCTGGGCGTAACAACGTTAGCGGGAAAAGTGATGGAAACCATGGCAGCTGAGATAGAGAGAGAGAACTGGAGAGGGCAGCGGCACTCATCATTAACAGGGCTGAAAGCACACTCCTCTACCTCCAGCCCATATGCACCCACAGCTCCACACACACAGATGTTCCCTGCCAAGGTGTGTGTGTGTGGAACTGTAAAGGGGGGGGTTGTTTCGTTCACAGCGAAGAAAACAAAAAGAACAGTTGTGTACGAACGGAGAAAGGAGTCTGAAAACTAGTTTATTTTTTCCCCTCTCCTGAAGCAGACCTGCAGAAAGTAAACATGGAGGTGAATGTTGCCTTCCTGAGGGGAAAGTGTCCATCAAACAGGAGGAAAAGAGCTGCGCTTAAGGAAATTATACACTACACACAGCACAGGGGCAGTAATAACACAGATCAAATGAAGCACAAACTTTACATGCAAAGATGGAGTGACACACACACTCACACACTTCAGTTCAGTGACACACCTACAGTATGTGTGTGTGGTAGTATATGTGCACATTCAAGTTCTGTAAGAGTAGATTAGGCTGTAGCAGTCTTAATGTGTGTTTATGTGTATCATTTAGAGTTTTAATCACTTTGTTGGGACCGAATGTGGCTTTGTATTTATTATTTTGTGGGGACCAGGTGATCTCAATAATAATGGGAATACAAGTAAAACATACAAACTTGTTCCAGTCCTCACAAGGGAACATGGTGTTTTTAACACTTTTTTTTTTTACTAAGGTTTAGGTTAGGATTAGATTTAGGCTTAGGTGTACTATCACTCAGATTCAAAGCTACGACAGTTAATGTGCTACTCACTTAAGTAGCACAATATTCTGTTTTGTGATGCTGTGTTCTTTCTGAAATTAATAGTATTTCGTAATTAATACTTTCAGTTAAAAAAAATAGTGGAACTGGCTCATTTTGTGTTGTGCTTAAACTTCTGATCAAAAGATAGCAATATTGTAGTCTATCTTCAGCCATTAGACTCTTTCATTCTAGTATAAGAAGGTGTGTAAGGTTTTACTGCTGGCAGCATTCCTAAAATTAGATTTTTAAAAAATTGCAATATTTTCCTTTATTTATGGTAACACAGTATACTGAATTGTAACCCCTGGAGCATGACACGTATCATAAGGTTTTTGTCAATGCTCAGCTCAGGGACTTATTGCATATAGTTACTTGTAAAATATAATACAAATTGGAAACATTATCATTAAATTTAAATACTTAAATAGCATCTGTATGCAGAGGTAAACATGTCCTAGTCCTTAACCTGTGTGTTATCATACCTGTTGTATTGCTATGTTCTTACCAATAGACAGCTCAATTCTTGTAAATATAATCATTAGCGGTGTAACAATACATCAGGAAATGATCTCTTTGCCATGTGAAACTTTGATCATGTGCTTAGTTGAGAATCAGTATTGTCTTAATGATGCAGTTTCACGGTTGCTAGCATGATTGTTTTGTTAGGTAGTGATTATTTTTCTTGTTTTGACTTTGGTTCAAAATCACAAGAATAGCAAGTTGTTAACCCTGTATTGTTTGAATTGTTTCATTTATGGGCTTATATTGTTACACCCTTAATAGTAATACATGTTTGTGTTGGTGTCCACAAATGCTTCTACAAGTACAAGAATCAAGTTGTAGCATTACAGTAGTTTCAGTGCATGTGTCCATGTACTGTAATAACACAAAGCTTTTACATGTGCTGTTTTCATTGACAAAAACATGAGGACACTCCTTTGTTTGTGAATGAGTTTAACCTGAAGCAGAACATTTTTGTAGCTTTGTGTAAGGAGAGCTGGAGCAGAGAAGGTCTTCTCCAGAGCACACACACCCATACGTTGTCTCTCTCTCGCTCCATGCTGTCTCTATTTGGGCTCGTCCCTGATGGCTGGCTCATCACGGCTGACAATGGGCCTTTAACATGGAAGGCCATCTGGAGCTGTTAAGCAGTCTGATGGGGGGTTTCTTTCTGTCTAACTCAGCTGTCCTCGCTACAGCGTGAGGTGCTTCTGTATACAGTTCATTGACCTGCCACTCCTTCCATATGCACGCCCACACACCCACATACACACAGATACACGCACAGACCAGGGTCATCAGTGTTCACAGTCCCTGACCGACAAGAAGAATGCAGAAAAAATAATTTAAGCTGAACTGAGGATGCATGTGTGAATCTGTGTCTTGCCATATGCTGTGCATGCTTACAAATTTGCAGATTTTTCTTATGTGTATGTACAAAAATACCACACAGGAATGTTCCCCAAAGAGAACTGGTCTAACATGGTCCTTAAGGTCCAATTACAAACCTTAAAGGTTTGCTCCATTCATTTTTTCAGCAGAATGAAGCGGATTTGTACTTTAACTTTTCAACAGTAAAATAAATGTCTGGTGTCAGAACAGGCTTGTATTAAAGAGACAATGTAACTTCAGATACATTCATTATAAAACCATACGATACACTTATGTTCCCAAAGTAAAGGAATGTCCCCCTAATGCTGACCCAATGATGGTCCAGTACATATTTTTCCATTTAATTGGTCAACCAAAATATGTTTGGTGTCTGAAATTTGCTCTTTTGATTTCACACTGCAGCTTCAAGGCTGGTGTAGTTAACAGATAGCAGAAGCTTACATTCCGTCATGGATAGTCATCACACACTAGACTCAAAACATGCAAATTCATGCAAACTAGAAACCATGCCAAAAAAACAAGTTGATTATTAATTAAAAACAGTAGCATCAGGTAGGTTTTGACCAGTATCGATAACAGTTTTGTGTAATCAAAATACCTGATATTTATGACTAATAAATTTGATAGTAGTAGTATAATAATTTACATGATGCAGGTCTTTCTCACAGTTTACATTAAGTGAACATAGTTTAAATGTAGAACATGAGAAAAATTTATTTAAACATTTTTGTGCAATTGGCCTCAAATCAAAATTTGATAAGAAAACATCAAGCTGATTATTAAATGAAACAATATGGACACCAATAACTAATATTTGGGACCAATATTCATTTACATTAAATTTGATATTTTTAGAGTAAAAATTACAAGGTTGCATAGGGAATGCATGGAGACATAACATTTAATTTTTTAAAAGTTTAAATTTAGAACATTATAAAAAATTGACATCAAATTAAAAATGATTAAGAAACCAGTAAACTAAAGACTGTCAAAACACTAGTTACTGAATATAAACATATTCAAGTAGCAAGTAGGGATGGACTAGTATGTTGTGTTGTGTACTGATATTGGTAATTAATAATCAAGGATATTGATATTTGGGAGCAATATTTATTTACCATAAATTGGATATATTGTAGTGTTGATGCAACTCTTATTCACAACTTGTATTAAATGAACATAGATTAATATTACAAAATTTTCCAGCATTAGGCAGTTGCAAATACACTGAAAAGCATTGAGGACATTGGGCTAAAGAAGTGTGTGTGTGTGTGTGTGTGCGTGTGCGTGTGCGTGTGTGTGCTTGTGTATTTTTTATTTATCAGATTCCAAACATTAAAAATGCTAAATATTAGCTCCAGTTATCAGTAAGGCCAGATGATTGGTCAACCCCTAGTAGCAGGTATCCTAAAACCAGGGACAACTTTTTGGCCTTTTCTTTAAGGATAACACAATGTACGACACACAAATATGATATTACTTAACAGTTTTTTTTAGCATGCGGCTTGCACAATGCTTTGGGAAAATTGTGTAAATGTGCTTTTTGACCGAACTTTTCCTTTAATACACATTTATACATGCCCGTGGGTGCAGCATTGTCTATGTGGGTGTACATGCATGTTTTTGTGTATGGTTTACAGTGAGGCAGCAATCCTGTGATGGTTACCACGTGTTGCTTGCCCTTGTCACTGTGGTTCTCCCTTTGTAATGTGGGCTGCTTTAGTTACTGTGTTATCTCTCGCTCTCTCTTATATAATAATCCTCCTCTCTATCTTCCATCCACGCATCCACCATCCTCTCGCCTCACTTAGCCTACCAACCCCGTGCCATCGCTATAACAACTGCTTCTCTCGCAGCAAGCTCAGATTCTGTTGCCACGGCAAGGTAACAGGAGAAGGTTCTATCACACTAGTCTGGCTTCCACCTCACCCCCCTCTCCCTAAAGTCAACTTGAGAGAGAGAGATCGAGCATCACGTGCTGTAATTCTGTGTGTAGGCCTCACATTGACTGGCTCTTGGATGTGAAATTAGTTTTTCTTTTCTTTTTTCTTCATTTATGTGATATTTATACTGTACATACAGTACTGTGTTCAGATTCTTGAGATGGTTTTAGCACTGATGGTCTATCACTGTACACTATATACAATGGTGCTTGTTCACTCAAAGGTTCCTCTGAAATCAGTTGTGTTAATAGAGTTTGCTGCAGTAACAGCCTCTACTTTTCTGAGAATATACAAACCGGATTCCAAAAAAGTTGGGA
>BRDA01035219.1:0-16059 GCA_036984385.1 Crenuchus spilurus | reverse complement strand
GAAAATCCAGGTCAGGTCTTAGTTCTGTACCGCTTACTTCAGTTAAGTAATCGTTTATGTCCCCTACCTGTTACTTTCACTTTGTGGACCAAATTCTGGTGTTATTAAATAATCATCCACATCTCGGAGGAAAACACCGGTTATGTCCCAGTTAAACAGAACCCTTACTGTATATGTTCACGTAGTGACCTGACCACTATCCTGCAAGAAGAATGGTTTAAAATCCCTCTGACCACTGTGCAGGACTTGTATATGTCATTCCCAAGACAAATTGACCCTGTATTGGCCACAAAAGGAGGCTCTACACCTACTAATAAATTATTGTGGTCTTAAACCAGGTGTTTCACTTTCATTGTCCATCCCCTGTATTTGCTAATGAATTGACTTCATTCGCCATGTCTTGATTCTGGACTGGACCTAAAAGCTACGTCACACTGCAAAAAAAGCACATCACAAAAATTAGGAAAAAAATATATAAAACTAGACATAAATCTTTAAATTATGCAAAAAAAATCTGCCAATGGGGTAAGCAAATTTTGCTTAGTAAGATTTCTTAAAATAAGCAAAATAATCTTACACTTGCAGTGCTTTTTAAGACAAAAAATTTTGGCAGAGAAAAAAATATATATTTATTGTCTTAATATATGCTCATTTTACTTGCTAACATTGTTTCTTGCAGTGAAATCATAGTCACACCCTGTAGCTGGTAAATAAAGCTCAAGATAAGCTGAAAAACTTGCTTGTTAAGAATATTTTTTCTTTTTAGACAAAAAATAAGACAAAAATGTTTTTTTTGCAGTGAATCATGTTGATTTTACACATCAACTTTGGTCCAACGTTGAAACTCTATGCTAGTGTTATTTTGATGTTGATAGACCAAACAAAAACAGATATGATCATTTAAATTTTATATAAAAATCATATTTACACATTTGTAAAAGTAGCAAAGCTGGAGGGGCAAGATGCCTGCAAGGAAGCCACCCAATGCTGAAGTAGCCAACACTTGATTTCTCTACATCTCTTTCATTGTTGTCTCTAGAAGTTTCTCATTCTCTGATATGTTTCTCACACTTGCTCTCCCTCTTTCTCGATGTTTCTCTTTCTTTCTCATATATACTGATGACTTTTTTTGTTGCTCTTTCTCTTGACCAAACTGTCTCTCAGTGTCTCACTCTCTGCTCTTCTGTTTCTAGCTTGTCTTTTTCCTCTTTCTCTCTCTCATTACCTCTCTTTTAATGTCTCTCAATGTCTCTCAGTTCTTCTAATGTCTCATATTTATTTAATCTGTATTGTTTGCTCTCTATTTCTCTCAATCTCCTTATTCTCTCTTTTTCTCTGATTTTAAAAAGATTTTCTCTCTGCTTTTCACTCTGTCTCTCTCTTTCTCTGTTCTTGTTTCTCCTTCTTGCTCCCTCTTTCTCAGATTCTTTGTTTGTTGCTGTCTAGTCATTTATTTCTTGCTCTTGCTCTCTGTCTTGATATTTCTCTTAATTGTCTCTTTATGTCTCTCTATTTATTTGTTTCACACTCTTGCTCGCTCTCTCTCGATCTTTCTCATTATTGTCTCTCTACGTCTCTATGTTTCTGTTTCTCACTTGTGCTGTCTCTCTAGTTCTCTTGATCTTTCTCATTATTGTTTCTCTATAAATCTATTTCTCACTCTTGCTCTCCCTTTTTCTCATTGTTTCTCTTTCCCTCTCATATATACTGATGTCTTTTTTGTTGCTCTTTCTCTTGACCAAACTGTCTCTCAGTGTCTCACTCTCTGCTCTTCTGTTTCTAGCTTGTCTTTTTCCTCTTTCTCTCTCTCATTACCTCTCTTTTAATGTCTCTTGATGTCTCTCAGTTCTTCTAAAGTCTCATATTTATTTAATCTGTATTGTTTGCTCTCTATTTCTCTCGATCTCCTTATTCTCTTTTTTTCTCTCTGAATTTAAAGAGATTTTCTCTCTGCTTTTCACTCTGTCTCTCTCTTTCTCTGTTCTTGTTTCTCCTTTTTGCTCCCTCTTTCTCAGATTCTCTGTTTGTTGCTTTCTAGTCATTTGTTTCTCGCTCTTGCTCTGTCTTGATATTTCTCTTAATTGTCTCTTTATGTCTATTTGATTCACACTCTTGCTCTCTTTCTCTCGATCTTTGTCATTATTGTCTCTCTATGTCTCTAAGTTTCTCACTTGTGCTGTCTCTCTAATTCTCTTGATCTTTCTCATTATTGTTTCTCTATACATCTATTTCTTACTCTTGCTTAATTAAATGTAATATTAATTACCTATTAAATAATTAAATACATTATGGTGACTGTTAAGAGGTTTGACATCTTGATGACAAAAACATGTAAAAACATAAACTGTGGAGTTCTTTATTTGGAAAAAAAAACGAAATAACATGTCATGAAATTCAAATTACACAAAAATATCTCATCTTACAAAAGTACATTTTGTCCAGATTATATAAAAATTTCTCCACTTCTTTCATTCACTTTATTATTTCTCACATTTCAGGAGCTCTCTGACCTTCTCCGATCACCTGAAAAGGTTTAATCTGCTTTAGTTGATGAAAAATTCAAAGCATTCACATCATTCATATCACAACCACAAACACTAACAAAACACAGCAGGAATTAGTTGAGACTTTAATTCCAGAGACTGAGATAAAAGGCTCTTCTTTCTTCTTCACTCTCAAAACTCGGAGCTTTAGTACTTTAGACTTTAGGGCTTCAGTGGAGCTGTGAATATTTCATACGGATCATTTTAAAAGAGATCTCTCCAGTGAAGACTACAGAAAGCCTAAAGGGAGCAGAAATTTGGCCGAGTTGTAAATTAATCATTCATTCACTTGTCAAACATTCATGCCAGACTGAGGCTTTGGCATTCAGGAGTAATGCAGAGAGACGTACGCTTACACTCATCATACAGCAGACTCGTGCTGCTTAAACAAAGCAACTCACTCTTTATCAATCACATTTATCTTTTTACGCCAAGACATGATTAAAGTCTAAATTTGACTTTTTATGTTTACAGCTGTTTAGAGCTAACATTGCTAATAATCATTGCAACTCAGTAGTTACCTAAATAAGCCAGTCCCGGTCACCTAAGTTATAATTAGTGGACAGTAAACAATTTATAATAGATTATGAACAGTGAAGAGTCGGTACTGAAGAATTTATAGTAGATAATTAACAGTAGGTACAAAATACCTCATAGTGGATACTGAGTAACTCATAATGGATACTGAATAATTAATAGTAGGTCCTGAATATTTCATAGTGGCTACTAAATAATTCATAGTGGATACTGAATAATTAACAGTAGATACTGAATAACTAATAGTGGATACTGAATAATTCATAGTGGACACGAATAAACAGTAGGTAGTGAATAACTAATAGTGAATACTGAATAATTCATAGTGAATACTGAGTAACTCATAATGGATACTGAATAATTAATAGTAGGTCCTGAATAATTTATAGTGGATACTGAGCAATTCATAGTGGCTACTAAATAATTCATAGTGGATACTGAATAATTAACAGTAGATACTGAATAATTAATAGTGGACACGAATAAATTAACAGTAGGTAGTGAATAACTAATAGTGAATACTGAATAATTCATAGTGGATACTGAGTAACTCAAAATGGATACTGAATAATTAATAGTAGGTCCTGAATAATTTATAGTGGATACTGAGCAATTCATAGTGGCTACTAAATAATTCATAGTGGATACTGAATAATTAACAGTAGATACTGAATAACTAATAGTGAATACTGAATATTTCATAATGGATACTGAGTAACTCATAATGGATACTGAATGATTAATAGTAGGTCCTGAATAATTCATAGTGGATACTGAGCAATTCATAGTGGCTACTAAATAATTCATAATGGATACGGAATAATTAACAGTAGGTACTGAATAACTAATAATGGATACTGAATAATTCATAGTGGATACAAAAAAATTAACAGTAGGTACTGAATAACTCATAGTGGGAAAAAAAACATTTTATATTAGATACTAAATAAATCATAGTGTATACTGAATAATTCGTAGTGGATACTGAGTAACTCATAATGGATACTGAATAATTAATAGTAGGTCCTGAATAATTTATAGTGGATACTGAGCAATTCATAGTGGCTACAAAATAATTCATAGTGGATACTGAATAATTAACAGTAGATACTGAATAATTCATAGTGGACATGAATAAATTAACAGTAGGTAGTGAATAACTAATAGTGAATACTGAATAATTCATAGTGGATACTGAGTAACTCATAATGGATACTGAATAATTAATAGTAGGTCCTGAATAATTTATAGTGGATACTGAGCAATTCATAGTGGCTACTAAATAATTCATAGTGGATACTGAATAATTAACAGTAGATACTGAATAACTAATAGTGGATACTGAATAATTCATAGTGGACACTGAATAATTAACAGTAGATACTGAATAACTAATAGTGGATACTGAATAATTCATAATAAATACTGAATAATTAATAGTAGGTCCTGAATAATTCATAGTGGATACTAAATAATTCATAATGGATACAGAATAATTAACAGTAGGTACTGAATAACTAATAGTGGATACTAAATAATTCATAGTGGATACTGAATAATTAACAGTAGATACTGAATAACTAAGAGTGAATACTGAATAATTCATAATGGATACTGGTTAACTCATAATGGATACTGAATAATTAATAGTAGGTCCTGAATAATTTATAGTGGATACTAAATAATTCATAATGGATACAGAATAATTAACAGGAGGTACTGAATAACTAATAGTGGATACTGAATAATTCATAGTGGATACAAAAAAATTAACAGTAGGTACTGAATAATTTATTCTTTGTACCTGAATCAGTTATTGTTGTTACTGAATATTTTATTTTGTTACCAGATAAATTAAATATGAAAAGTATAAGTAGCAAAGAAAGTACAACTGAATAATAGGCTTGTAGTAACTTATGTATAACCATACATATATAATCACTACACACACACACACAGTAAAGTTGAACAGTGAAAGTGACTTGATCTTGGCTAACTCTCACTCAGAGTGGATTAATCGCTCACAGAGGGGTTCGGCCATGTTTGTACTGTTTTTATTCCTGTTTTCCTGACTAAACTCAATAATCTCCAGCAGAGATTTACACCCAGTCCAAGGTCAGTGTGTGTAAACGAAGCCCTGTGAGACAGCTCGTCAGATGCAAAAATGAGAAAAGTGGCAGAGATTACAGAAGCGGCTTTGCGTTTAACCCAAAGTGACCCCGTCATAAGGAAATATAAACATATATCTGTGAAAGGAATAAAAAAATCATTACATTACAATCCTGCTTTAGTAATCCCACACAGAATAAAAACCTATAAATGCGGGTTATTTTATTTATGAAAGCAGAAATCCAATCCCCAGCCCATTTTAGAGGCCTTGTTTATACACAATAAAACCAGCAGGTAAACATCGAAGCTCAATAATACAGAATTATGATTACCAAACGCTATACTATACTAAACCAGATAAACAGAGAAATTAAACTTTCTCAAAGCGAGACCTGTTTTACGGTGAATCAGACATCGATTGAACATCCAGCTCAACAATGAACAGGTGTTCTGACTTGGTCCAATGCTGCTAAAGCCTGTCATTTTCAGTCATTATGAAAACTGCATTAAAACTAAAAGCCTGAATGCAAAGCTTATGAAAGCCATTGGACATTCTAGACATGCACAATTGTATGGATAAATGAGCTGGCTTTGATTGCTGCCTATAAGAATAGATGTAAAGTGACCACTTTCATATTTATTACATTGTAACTTCTAATCTACAGTGGTGTGTGCATGTTAGAGAACCCTGTAGAATCTTCTATATTTCCTCAAAAAATTACCTAAAATAACAGATTGTCTGAAAAGCAGATAAAGAGTGACAAATGTGACCTAAGTATTAGACTTGGTCTTTATTTTTTTAAGAAAATTATCCAATATTACATGCCTGTGAGTGTGTGAACCTTAAGAATCAGCTGAAATTTGAGTCAGGTTCTGTCAATCAATGGGACAACAATCAGGTGAGAGTGGGTGCCTGGTTTTATTTAAAGAACTGGAATCTATCAAAGTCTGATCTTCAGAGGTGTATCATGGAAAACAAAAAGAGCTGTTAATACTCATCAGGCTGCAAATCATCAATAAAGAGTTTGGACTCCACCAATCCACAGTCAGGAAATTCAAGACCGTTCAAGGAAACCAAGTTAACTTCATGAGTCCACCATCAGGAGAACACTGAACAACAATGGTGTGCATGGCAGGGTTGCAAGAAGAAAGCCACTACGCTCCAAAAAGAACATTGCTGCTCATCTGCAGTTTATTAAAGATCACATGGACAAATCAGAAGACCACTGAAAGAAAGTTTTGAGGACAGATGAGACCAAAATAGATATTTTTTAAATGAGGAATATTATGTTTTGAGGAAGGAAAACACTGCATTCCAGCATAGAAGCCTAATTTGTGAAACATGGTGATGGTATAGTATCATGGGCTTACCGTCACTAATGGAACAATGAATTCTGAAATATAGCAGCAAATTCTAAAGCAAATTGTCAGAATATCTGTCTGTGATCTTAATCTCAAGAGAATGTGGGTCATGCAGCAAGACAATGACCCTAAACATAGAAGTGGTTCTACTAAATTAAAGAAGAATAAATGCTGGATAAATGATGGATTTCTCCAAGCTGATGTTCAGGACTGGAAATGTGTAGTTATTGTAGTTGTGCTGTTATTGCTACACCAGATATTTAAAACAAAGGTTCACATACTTTTGTCACTCACAGACAGGTAATATTGGATCATTTTCCTAAATAAATGTCTGTAGATAGCTGTGTACATTCTTTTAGGAGAGCAGCAGCTTCCTCCTTGTAATCCTGCCATGTACACCATTGTTGTTCAGTGTTCTGATTGTGGACTCATTAAATTACTTTGGCTTCCTTTGTGACCCCAGAGACCTGTTTCATACACCCATTCTCGGGGTTCTCGGTCGATATTTGTTTTTGCACCAATTTTCAATCGGTAACGCTGCATGCCATTGCTTCAGTGTGAGATTTTAGTTTTGAAGATTATGAACAAAAAACAACAAGAAACAAGTGAGGTTGTCATTCAGGTGTACACCCAAGTACCTCTAGCTGGGGACCACTTCCACCTCAGATCCTCCGACGTGCAGGGGGGGGTGGGCACGCTGGCTTCTTCTGAAGTCCACAATCATCTCCGTCTTTTTTATATTGATGCAGAGGTTGTTGTTTCTGCACCAGCCCTTCAGATGTTTCACTTCCTGCCTGTAGCCAGACTCATTATTGTTTGTGATGCATCCGACCACACGCCACACATGTCATCTGCAAAGTTCACAATATGACAATGAGAAACAAAGCCAGAGAAACAATGAGAATCAAAGCCAGAGAAACAACGAGAAACAAAGTCAGAGAAACAATGAGAAACAAAATCTGAGAAACAATGAGAAACAAAATCAGAGAAACAATAAGAAACAAAGTCAGAGAAACAATGAGAAACAAAGTCAAAGAAACAATGAGAAACAAAATCAGAGAAACAATGACAAACAAAGCCAGAAAAACAATGACAAACAAAGCCAGAGAAACAATGAGAAGCAAAGCCAGAGAAACAATGAGAAACAAAACCAGAGAAACATCGAGAAACAAAACCAGAGAAACTATGAGAAACAAAGTCAGAGAAACAATGAGAAACAAAGCCAGAAAAACAAAGTCATAGAAACAATGAGGAACAAAGTCAGAGACACATTAAGAAGCAAAACGAGACAAACAAAGAGAAACAAAGCCAGAGAAACAATGAGAAACAAAGTCAGGGAAACAATAAGAAACAAAGCCAGAGAAACAATAAGAAACAAAGTCAGAGAAACAACAAGAAACAAAATGAGAGAAACATTAAGAAGCAAAAACAGAGAAACAATGAGAAACAAAGTCAGAGAAACAAGGAGAAACAAAGCCAGAGAAAAATGAGAAACAAAGCCAGAGAAACAAAGTCAGAGAAACAATGAGAAACAAAGTCAGAGAAACAATGAGAAACAAAATCTGAGAAACAATAAGAAACAAATTCAGAGAAACAACGAGAAACAAAGTCAAAGAAACAATGAGAAACAAAATCAGACAAACTATGACAAACAAAGCCAGAGAAACAATGAGAAGCAAAACCAGAGAAACAATGAGAAACAAAACCAGAGAAACATCGAGAAACAAAACCAGAGAAACTATGAGAAACAAAGTCAGAGAAACAATGAGAAACAAAGCCAGAGAAACAAAGTCAGAGAAACAATGAGAAACAAAGTCAGAGAAACAATAAGAAACAAAGTCAGAGAAACAATAAGAAACAAAGTCAGAGAAACAACGAGAAACAAAATCAGAGAAACAAGGAGAAACAAAGTCAGAGAAAAATGAGAAACAAAGCCAGAGAAACAAAGTCAGAGAAACAATGAGAAACAAAGTCAGAGAAACAATAAGAAACAAAGTCAGAGAAACAACAACAAACAAAGTCAGAGAAACAAGGAGAAACAAAGCCAGAGAAAAATGAGAAACAAAGCCAGAGAAACAAAGTCAGAGAAACAATGAGAAACAAAGTCAGATAAACATTAAGAAGCAAAACCAGAGAAACAATGAGAAACAAAGTCAGAGAAACAACCACAAACAAAGCCAGAGAAACAATGAGAAACAAAGTCATAGAAACAATAAGAAACAAAGTCAGAGAAACAACGAGAAACAAAATCAGAGAAACATTAAGAAGCAAAAACAGAGAAACAATGAGAAACAAAGTCAGAGAAACAAGGAGAAACAAAGTCAGAGAAACAAAGTCAGAGAAACAATAAGAAACAAGGTCAGAGAAACATTAAGAAGCAAAAACAGAGAAACAATGAGAAACTAAGTCAGAGAAACAAGGAGAAACAAAGTCAGAGAAACAAAGTCAGAGAAACAATAAGAAACAAAGTCAGAGAAACATTAAGAAGCAAAACCAGAGAAACAATGAGAAATAAAAGCCAGAGAAACAAGAAACAAAGCCAGAGAAACAAAGCCAGAGAAACAACAAGAAACAAAGCCAGAGAAACAACAAGAAACAAAGTCTGAGAAACATTAAGAAGCAAAACCAGAGAAACAATGAGAAACAAAGTCAGAGAAACAAGGAGAAACAAAGTCAGAGAAACAAAAAGTCAGAGAAACAATGAGAAACAAAGTCAGAGAAACATTAAGAAGCAAAACCAGAGAAACAATGAGAAACAAAGCCAGAGAAACAACAACAAACAAAGCCAGAGAAACAACAAGAAGCAAAACCAGAGAAACAAAGCCAGAGAAACAACAAGAAACAAAGCCAGAGAAACAACAAGAAGCAAAACCAGAGAAACAATGAGAAACAAAGTCAGAGAAACAAGGATAAACAAAGCCAGAGAAAAAATGAGAAGCAAAGCCAGAGAAACAAAGTCAGAGAAACAATGAGAAACAAAGTCAGAGAAACATTAAGAAGCAAAACCAGAAAAACAACAAGAAGCAAAACCAGAGAAACAACGAGAAACAAAACCAGAGAAACAATGAGAAGCAAAGCCAGAGAAACAATGAAAAACAAAACCAGAGAAAAATCGAGAAACAAAACCAGAGAAACTATGAGAAACAAAGTCAGAGAAACAATGAGAAACAAAATCAGAGAAACAATGACAAACAAAGCCAGAGAAACAATGAGAAGCAAAGCCAGACAAACAACGAGAAACAAAACCAGAGAAACAACGAGAAAAAAAAACCTGAGAAACATCGAGAAACAAAACCAGAGAAACATTGAGAAACAAAAACAGAGAAACAACGAGAAACAAAACCAGAGAAACAAAGTCAGAGAAACAATGACAAACAAAGCCAGAGAAACAATGACAAACAAAGCCAGAGAAACAATGAGAAGCAAAGCCAGAGAAACAACGAGAAGCAAAGCCAGAGAAACAACGACAAACAAAACCAGAGAAACAACGAGAAACAAAACCACAGAAACAATGAGAAACAAAACCAGAGAAACAACGAGAAACAAAACCAGAGAAACATCGACAAACAAAACCAGAGAAACAACGAGAAACAAAACCAGAGAAACATCGAGAAATAAAACCAGAGAAACAACGAGAAACAAAACCAGAGAAACAAAGTCAGAGAAACAATGACAAACAAAGCCAGAGAAACAATGAGAAGCAAAGCCAGAGAAACAACGAGAAACAAAACCAGAGAAACAACGAGAAACAAAACCAGAGAAACATCGAGAAACAAAACCAGAGAAACAACGAGAAACAAAACCAGAGAAACAAAGTCAGAGAAACAATGAGAAACAAAGTCAGAGAAACATTAAGAAGCAAATCCAGAAAAACAACAAGAAGCAAAACCAGAGAAACAATGAGAAACAAAACCAGAGAAACATTGAGAAGCAAAGCCAGAGAAACAATGAGAAACAAAACCAGAGAAACTATGAGAAACAAAGTCAGAGAAACTATGAGAAACAAAGCCAGAGAAACAATGAGAAGCAACGCCAGAGAAACAACGAGAAACAAAACCAGAGAAACATCGAGAAACAAAACCAGAGAAACTATGAGAAACAAAGTCAGAGAAACAATGAGAAACAAAGTCAGAGAAACAATGAGAAACAAAGTCAGAGAAACAATGAGAAACAAAACCAGAGAAAAAACAAGAAACAAAGCCAGAGAAACAAGAAACAAAGCCAGAGAAACAACAACAAACAAAGTCAGAGAAACGTTAAAAAGCAAAAACAGAGAAACAATGAGAAACAAAGTCAGAGAAACAAGGAGAAACAAAGCCAGAGAAAAAATGAGAAACAAAGCCAGATAAACAAAGTCAGAGAAACAAAGCCAGAGAAACAATGAGAAACAAAGCCAGAGAAACAACAAGAAGCAAAACCAGAGAAACAACGAGAAACAAAACCAGAGAAACAATGAGAAGCAAAGCCAGAGAAACAATGAGAAGCAAAGCCAGAGAAACAATGAGAAACAAAACTAGAGAAACTATGAGAAACAAAGTCAGAGAAACAATGAGAAACAAAATCAGAGAAACTATGACAAACAAAGGCAGAGAAACAATGAGAAGCAAAGCCAGAGAAACAATGAGAAACAAAACCAGAGAAACATTGAGAAACAAAACCAGAGAAACTATGAGAAACAAAGTCAGAAAAACTATGAGAAACAAAGCCAGAGAAACAATGAGAAACAAAGCCAGAGAAACAATAAGAAACAAAGTCAGAGAAACAACGAGAAACAAAGTCAGAGAAACAATGAGAAACAAAGCAAGAGAAACAATGAGAAACAAAGCCAGAGAAACAATGAGAAACAAAGCCAGACAAACAACAAGAAACAAAGCCAGACAAACAACGAGAAACAAAGCCAGAGAAACAAAAAACAAAGCCAGAGAAACAAGAAGCAAAGCCAGAGAAATGAGAAAGAAAGTCAGAGAAACAATGAGAAACAAAGTCAGAGAAACAATAAGACATAAAGCAAGAGAAATGACGAGAAACAAAGCCAGAGAAACAAGAAACAAAGCCAGAGAAACAAAGAGAAACAAAACCAGAGAAACAACAAGAAACAAAGCCAGAGAAACAAGAAACAAAGCCAGAGAAACAATGAGAAACAAAGCCAGAATGAATGACAAACCTATGGGTGAGTGGAAAACGTGTGGATGCTTGTTTTCACGAAATTAACAGCGAGTCACTTGAGCACGCTGATGAAAACCGGGCGGATGAACTATAACTGGGACAAAATTTTCCCGGAAAAAGTCAACAATAACTAAATTGTACGATAACGAGGGCAAATGATAACCCAGATTCCACTGTAATATTAAATCATTTTCTTCAATATATTAACGGCCAAGTCTAACATTTTTTGGTTGATTTTTGTTTTCTTGATTTACTTTTCGACTTATGTGACAATCTGATGAAGTTTTATATAAATTTATACAGAAATATAGAAACCTTTAAAACGTTCAGTAATCACCAAACAACATCTGGACAAGCAGCTGGAAAATGCCTAGTGATGTTATTAGCATAAGTGAATGAATGAGTGAGCAGGTGTCCCTATACTTTTCTCCACATGGTCTATAGTAACCCACCCATCCTTTCTTTGGCCTAGGGTTTCAAAGTCGCTGTGATGCAGATTGACTGCTGGGTAATTGTTGAGCATAAGCAAGTTGTGTTGATAAATCACCATGAGGGAAGCTTTTTAGCTCAGCTGAAAGGTCACCATGCTGATCTGCATCCTCGGACGCTTCAGCAAGCCGACGCTCAGGATACTTTACTGGCACTGACCTGTTAAAGAGTTTCAAACAAATCAATCAGTTATTAAAATAGAATCCCAGCAGAACCCGTTAGCATTTCAGTTTCTCTCGTTTAATGAAAGGTCACCCTGTGAAGTTGAAAAGCCTTTATGGCTGAAGCCGGCCTTGCTGTCATTAACAGATTTGCCCATTAGCGTGATGGCGTACTTTGATTAGCATGGCCCCTACATGACGTGACCAGGAAAAGCGAAAAAAAGTGTTGTGAAGATGCAATTAAACCTTCATATTTGAGCAGTTTATTGACCCCCCACCCCTAGACCCCCACCCCTCTCTCCCATCCGCCCTGTTCTTTTATGTCGCCCTCCTTTGATCGGCCAGTTTATGGGGATAGACTTTTTAATTGGTGCTCTACACCAAAAAAGAGAGATCATTTTAAGTAACCGTGTTCTCTTTTTTTCAGACTCAATACTCTCAGATTTCCTCAGAGCAAACAAGCACAATCAGAACACAGCAGGGGGGTTTAGCCGAGTGCAAATTAGCATCATATCCATGTCTCAAACAGGGAAAAACAATGAGAACAGAAAAACAACAACGATAACATGCTACAAATCAGTGTTTGGAGTAATATCGTACAATGCAGCTTAATTTTTCAACTCTTGGGAGTCTTGGTCAATCCATTTTTTAATCATTTGAATTTTGTCTCTATGTACTAAATTAAAAAAAAAAGATTACTCTGTGTGTATGTATCCCACCTTAACCTTTCTCTCCATCATCCTAAAAAAATCAGTTCAGGCTTTTGAGAACAAGTGCATCAGGAAGTTGCTGAAGATCTCATGGATGAAGATGATGACCACTGAGCAAGTCTATGAGATGGCTAGAACTCAAAAGGAGTTACTGATGCACGTTAAATCCCACAAGTTACGTTACTTCGGTCATGTGATGAACGCAGCACATGAGAGCATTGAAGGAAGTGTTATGACTGGACTTGTGGAGGGAGTCCGAAGACGTGGAAGACCAAGAATAACCTGGATGGATAACATCAAGACGTGGACTGGATTATCAGGTGCTAGCCTGCTACAAGCAACCAGAGACAGATGGCATTGGAGAGAAGTGACTCGTCTGTGCAGCCTACCATCGCGAAGCCATGACGACGTGTGACATGACATGACATGACATATTGAATTTACAGCATGCAACAGTTGAATAATTGCTTTTCGGGTAATTTCACAGTGCATCTAAGCATGATACTGTTTTTACAGTACGTCTACTGTTATTTTTAACAGTATTTTACTGTATATTGAATTTACAGTATGTGGCAGTAGGGTAATAGCTTTTATGTAAATTTCACAGTACCTGTAAGCATGTAACTGTTATTTTACAGTGTATCTACTGTTATTTTTAAAAGTATTTTACTGCATTTTAGACTTAGACTTAGATAACCTTTATTGTCATTCCTTATACACGAGTGCATACAGAACGAAATTTCGTTGCATGTCAGCTTTAGACAGAATTTACTTACAGAAAAGAAAAATGTGTGGAGTTTAAGCGTATATACAAGAACAAGCATAGATTATAAAAAGTAAAAAATAAAAAATTAAGTATGGAATGTAAAAAGTGTAGCAGCAGGAACATTTAAATATAAGTTATAGATATATGAATATAACTGTACCTACTACCATCTACGTATATACATACATATATTTTTATTAGCAACAGAATACAGTAATGTGCTTTGTTTTAAACAATGTTGCACATATAAAATTTGGGTGTGGGATTTTGAATTTACATGCATTTACATGTATGCAACAGGAGAATAATTGCTTTTAGGGTAATTTCACAGTGCATTTAAGCAAGATACTGTTTTTAACAGTATTTTACTGTATATTGAGTTTATAGTATGTGACACTACAAAATTGCTTTTATGGTCATTTCACAGTACATGTAAGCATGTTACTGTTATTTTACAATACCTATATTGTAATTTAACAGTATAACAATGTATATTGAGTCATGTAGCTGATTGTTCTGTCGGCTTTGTTCTTAAAGGGGTTTTAGATTTTTGCTTGAGCTTTTTAACTGCAGCTGGAATTGCTTTGTTCCCGATTGTCTGCATGTGGTTAGCATGTTCACCTCTCAGCACAGTAATAACAAGATACTGTTAAAAGTTTTATTTTTAAATGTCAAGTTACTTTTACTTTTCAGGAAAATGCAAAAAGTTATTTTCAAATCTTTTCTCTGATGAACTGAGATTGGCTCCATAACTCAAATTGTTGAATAGTTGAAAAGGTCTACATGAATGTTTTTCAGTTTTATAGCTACAGTTTTACTTTACAGTCTGTCTGTATGCATTTACTGTTTGTTCCCCTATCGCTCCATCACTTCTGACCCGTCCCCGGGGCGGCACGCTGTACCACACTAAAGTCAGCTCACACTATGAGTGAGTATTGATCCGACACTGAACACTGAGGCTGAACTCTGAGAGCTCGCGGATCGCAGGTAGTGTGTGGACGTGAAAAGCTGAGGATCGATTCCTATTCCCAGCCTGGAAAAGTTTTCAATACAACACATACCGGTTACTTTATCAGCAACTGCGGTGTCACATGATGGAGTGATCGACTGTTAATTGTTTGTGTGTCATGTTTATTTTTTCAGTCAGTAACAGGTACAGTATGTTTAAACTTAGGCAAAGACAGACAGACACACAGACAGACTGACTGACATGTTCTTTGCTCTGCTGCCACCACCAAAGAGTCCAGCTTGACTCCTAAAACAGAACCAACATTCTAATCAGTTTGTGAGACTATTTCTGGATGATTTATTGATATTACTGCCCCACCACATTGGGTTGGGTTTGAGCTGTATTGGTTGGGAATTTGGCTGTTTTGGGTGGTGTTTTGGTTGTTTTGAGCAGGGTTTTGACTACTGCATAACATTTTGTGCTTAGAGATTTGGTTATAATAGTCAGGGATTTGAGTGTATTGACTGGGGTTTTGGTTGTACTGGGTGAAATTTTGACTGTATTTGGTGAAATTTTGACTGCATTTGGTGAAATTTTGACTGCATTTGGTGAAATTTTGACTGCATTTGGTGAGATTTTGACTGTATTTGTTAGGGTTTGGATTGTATTGGGTGGGACTTTGGCTGTATTGGGGAGGATTTGGGCAGTATTGGATGGCATAATGCCTGTATTGGGTGGACTTTGACTATTAGGTGAGATTTTGATTGTATTTGGTGTGATGTTAGCTGCATTGGGAAGGATTTTAGCTCTATTGGGTAAGGTTTTGACTGTACTGGGTGGGGTTTAGGCTGTTGTATGTCGCTCTGGATAAGAGCGTCTGCCAAATGCTGTAAATGTTATTTAAATGTTTAAATTTAGATTGGGTTAGTTCACCACCACTGAAGAAAGAAATCAAGTGTGCTATGTTAGAACTGGCTACACGAAAGGCATCCGGTCCAGATGACATAGCAGTTGAACTGCTCAGGTTTGGTGGAGAGACCACATTGAATACGCTCGATGAGGTCTGTATGGAAGTTTGGGAAACCGGAATTTGGCCAGAAGAATGGACGCAATCACTTGTCATCCCACTGCCCAAGAAAGGAGACCTGCTCCAGTGCAAGAACTACAGGACTATTGCACTGGTCTCACATGCTAGCAAGATCTTGTTGAGAGTGATATTAAAACAAATGCAGTCTAAGCTGGAAGGGGAGATTGCCCAAGAACAAGC
>BRDA01035217.1:0-11282 GCA_036984385.1 Crenuchus spilurus | reverse complement strand
TAAAATATTAGATGTTGGCACCTCCACATCATTGCATTCAGTTTTTATTCACAATTTGTTTAATGTCCCAACTTTTTTGGAATCCGGTTTGTAGAATTACATGTTATATAAATCATTTTTGGTATTTTATATACCACAATTTTTTCAACAGATTTTTGATGTTTTAATCAGTCATTACATAATTTTAAGTATGTAAAGTGATTGTTTTGAACTATGAAGCATTCTCAATATAATAATTATTACAACTCCATTCGTAATGCCATACAGCTTTTAAAAGCTGCTTCCTCATAACTTTCAACAGTTCCTAATGATCCGAATCCTGAAATTGCTGATTAGAATCACTTTTCACAAATTGGTTTAATGATGGTGTCAGTGGCATTGTATATGCAATATTACCTTAGCATCGGGAAGGCAGGTTCCAAAAGCTTCTAATAACAGATTTTCCTCCCTCACAGCCTTTTCAAAATCAGCATATGAAAGTCTGCTGTCATGGTCATAATCCTGAACACAAAAAACTATCAGTTTAAATGGAACTGTTACATATATGATAGTCTTGTTCTCACTGTGGTGGATCATTTCTTTGTTTTGTCCTTACCATTTTCTTCAAAGTTATTTCTACAAGGTCCTTTATTCCTTCATCAGGGTCTTCTTCATTTGGCTGCCTGATCAAACTGTTCTTCAGCATATGGAACATTTCCTCCCTTGATATGTACCCGTCTCCATTCAGGTCGTACACATCAAAACAGTCTGGCCATTTCAGAATGAGAAGGAGTGTAGCATGAGAATAGTGACCTTGGAATAATTTAATGTCACATAATTTACTGAGAATCTTACATTTGATCTTTTCATCCAGGGTTCCTCGAAGGAAGACTGCCAGTCCTTCCACCCACTCTTTAACACTGATGTAGCTGTCATTGTCTTTGTCGAAGCCACGGAAGACTATGGGGTTCGAGAAATTTTAACTTCATAGATTTGTTGGTTTCTACAAATCTCATTGTTTACATGCACAAAAGGACAACAGACCCTACCTCTGTCCATAATCATGTCATCTGTCAGTCCAAATGTGTTATGGAGGATATTTCGGAACTTGGAACGATCCAGGCCGAGTCCCACTCTTTTGTCAGTCTGCTCTCCTTGCAGCTCGTTGAACAGCCGAATGAGGCATTGTGCCTCAGTTTTATTAACTGGAGAATGAGTTGTTCTAGTTCAGTTTATATACTTTCAGATAAATGAATTGGTATGTAGAACATTCAAGTAAAAAAGTACTGAAAACATTTTGAATAAAACTACAAAGTACTAGGTCATGATTTGGTTAAGGGAATGGTTCACCCTTAAAATCATATTTAATGTGTTTTCCCCTTATCTCAGATGTTGTCAAGCTTCTTCAATTTAGAACCAACACTACAACTCAAGTCACCTAAACAGCCCAGTCGTTTCAATCAGTATACCAAAATATCTTTCAACCCATTCAAAGCACATTCTAAAAATCAGGTCTTAGACTAGTCAGTGATTTACAGTGTGATTTACTGTGAACTAGACCAAAAACTTGTGTTGTCTGTATAGTTGTGTTGTCTTGTATAGTTCACGTCATGGGATTGGAAGATGGGATATATTTTTATGGAAATGTTTTAGTTATTTGGGTTCAGGTATTTGAAAGCAACACATTGACCGACGTGCTTGCACACAGAAGAGTTTAACCCACTTGTGCAGCAAAACACCAGCGTTGCACACACACAGACTAATGATCTGGGCAGCTCTATCCATGGCACCTGGAGAGCAGTTGGGGTTTATATTCTTGCTGAAGGGCACTTTAGGCACGTCCTGTAGGGTTAGGGGATCAGTTACCTTGCGTTTACAAGTCCACAGTTGTATTTGTTAATAACATTAGCCTCACAGCTCCAATAAACAAGCTTTAAAAGTGTTGACCAGTCAGCAAATGTAAATATGGGTATATTTCTGGGTGAGGGGTTCTCATCCTGTACAACTTCCGGTTGTTTAGTTAACTTGCTTAGCCGCGGGTTGTTCATTTTGGTCTAAAACAAAACTAAACCGTGTAATCCAAACAAAAAGTATAATGAATGAATCTCAGAGCAGGCGAACTGAGCGTAATGAAACACAACAGTTTATAAACATCATTTTGCAGAAGAGAATTTACATTCGTTAAAATAGAAGTCTGTTCCACACACACTGCACAGAGAGTAAAATTAGTAGTGTCAGTCAGCCGGTGTTCTGTCGAGTTATGCTACCTTGTCGAACCGTGCTACCCTAGTGTGTATTTAACTGTAAAAATACAAAAGAATCACCATATTAGAGCACGTTCCCAGTAGAAGTGTATGTATTATATTTGGATAGCATAAATCACTGTATCATGATAAAGTTATGTCAATGAGAGGTCATTTCAAACTGCTTTTTTAAAACTAATTATTGTATTTATTAGTATTCATTTCCATTTACACTTCTGTGCAATGACAGTGTGTCCAGGTTGTTTAATGCACACACACAAAAAAAACATTTATTATTTAAAAAACACGAGAAATAATTTAAAAACACGAGAAATAATTAAAAAGTGTAGGTCTGCGCATGCGCAGTGCCTTTAGAAAGCACATATCGATGGGTAGCACAACTCGACAGAACACCGGCTAATAGCTCGAAAACTCGACCTCTCTTTTAAAAGCGTCTGTATGGTGGCTTCCTGTGTACTAAATCGACAAATTGTCTTCCAAACTGTGCCTACTTACAGTGTTTAACTTGTTTAGACAGCGTTTCGGCCAGGTTTTGTATAATTTTTCTGCTCATTGCCGACATCTCTCTCTCTGTTTAAAAGCGCACCGTCTACGTCATCTGGTTGTTGACACCGTGTTGCCACAGCAACTCCAATCACAAGCAGCCAGTGTTTCCAATCCAGTAAGCAAGCGGTTCACACAAGAGAGGAGGGCAGCTCAGAGACACTCTCTGCCACTACACCACCACCACCATCACTTCACTGCCACTGTAGTACTGAGAATGATCCAACACCCAAATAATAGCTGCTTTGTGGTGGTCCTGACCACTGAAGAGTCAAACAGATGGTCTACAGTTTGTGATTGTAGAACTACAATGTGGTCAGTGGAGCAATGAGTCTATATACAAAGAGTGGTTTTAATGTTATGGCTGATTGAACTAGACTGAGTATTATATGATCTTTTTTTTTTCTTTTTTTAAATGAACTTATCCATCCATCTTCTTAACTGCTTAATTCTGGTCATGGTCATGATGAGTTCCCTTATGCTCTTATTGGGTGCTAGGCAGGACACTGTTCTGTGCAAATGTATGAGATCTACTCAAAATCAATTAGTGATGGATTTATAGACTGTTAAGACAGCCACAATTTGATAATAATAATAATCCTGAAAAAAAAAATGTCTTTCAGAAGTGTCACTATAAAATGTATCTTTGAAACACCTCAACCAATGCCCCTCTCAAAGCCACGGACCCTAACCTGCCATGCTTACAACTATAAACAACAGTGATTCTTTAGTCAGACGCTGAACCAGGTGTGTTCCCAATTCGTTGTGGTTACCTACCAAAAGTGATCCAAGGAAGGTTGAATGGTGAACCTTCATCAGCATCATGGGCACCATTAATACACTTGCTGAGAGCAGGCTAGCCCATCATGTTTGATCCCACAGAAGAGCTACTATCATACAGTTTGCTGAAAAAGTTGATGCTCTGCTGAGAAACCTTCCTGGCATAGGTGTTGCCATGGCCTCCAAATTCACACAATGCCTTCATAGGTCTTGTTGGGTCCATGGCTTGATGAATCAGAGCAGTTATGGCAGCACAAGGGAAACCGCTATATTAGACAAGTGATTTTAATGTTATGTTATGTTTGCTCATATGTCTTTCCTATTATTATTATTATTATTATTATTATTATTATTATTATTATTATTATATTCTATATTTTAATTGATTGATTGTCTTAAACTGATGTGCTTGAGGAACAATTATGGGTTAGCTACCCTCAATGGTACTTCAGCTGTGTTAGGGGTTCGAGCTCACAAACATTCGACCCCAAGCCCACTTCCCTAACTTTAGGTCCTGGATGATCTAACATTTTTTTCTTTTTGTATGGAACTGATGAATACATGTACATCAAGTAAATTCAACACCCTTATTAGTATACAATGTAAGTAAGTGAACAGTGAGTATATGAGTAATCCTTTCTTAGTCTAGTTTCTAGCAACAAACACCTGATAATGATCCTAACACATGAAAGACAACAGACATTTATTGACCAAAAAAAAACACTGTTCATTTGGAAAAACAGTTTGCAGCAAAGGTGTGATCAGTGCACTTTGTTTTACTGATGTCATGGATTATTAAGCTTTTGTGTTTTAGTTCATGGATTTAGAGGATGATTGCATTCTTCTTGGGACCAGCAGGAACCACTGAGTAGCCCTTCTTGCACTGGGTGTAAGTTTTGTCACAGTTGTAGCCATATTCACAGCAGTGCTTTCCATCATTACAGCACTGACCCTGGAAAAGAAAGTGCAGCACAATTAAAGCAACATATCACTCCAAAAGGAGGTAAACAGAAGATTGCATTTGTTAATACATATTTGTCAGGTTACCAGACGATATGGACAACATCCCCACTGGCCAGTTAGTGTCTTGCAGCAGGAGTAATCAGCTGGACAGTAGAATCGGCCGCTGCACCGTATGACCCCAGCATGGACTTCATTGTCTAAAGCCTGCTCAACAGGGACCAATGGAACGGATGGATCAAAGTCACTCACACAGACTTTCCTTTCCTCATCACAGTGGAACCCAGTTGCACAGCAGCCTGTCTCACTCAGACAGCACTGATCCTACAAATATCATAATGAAGTTAATAATCATACATGTTTAACTAGGAATAAAACCTGATCTTATAGTTTATCAGTCAAGGACTGATCCAATATCGATATTAGTATAATAAAAGAGATACTAGTCAAGGAGTGATCCAAGTTAAAGTTAGTTATGAAGGAGATAAATAGTGAACTTGATGATTATAATTTACATGTTACACTGTTTACAAATGACCGCAAAGGAAAAAGTCAATGTATTATTAAATACAACAAAGTGTAAATAAATGGGTAGAGTGGTTCAACCAAATATTTATTACTAACACAAAGAAGACAGGGGAGATCCTATTTGGTCTCAGTGGTGAGTTATATGCATTACCAGTAATAGTTAATAATGAGAAAATAAGGCTAGTTATGTCATTCGTTCACAGTCATGTCAAAATATTATGACGACCTTAACCATACATCTGCTTGGCAGGCCCAGACATAACTGTTTGCTGAATGGTGATCCCTGACACTTTCCTCATTGCTCCTGTGTTCATTTTAGAGGTAAATTGGTGTACAATGTTGCTTGAAGGCTAGTGAACTCTCTTGAATTTTCTATATTTTTGCATAAAATTGAAATCCACATCAAACTAGAAAGATAAAAATAGTAAATTTGGTCATAAACACACATACACACACACACACACACACATTACTTTAATTTTCAGATAGGCACTCAAACAATTGCACTGAAAAAAATATGTTTTTCCAGCTGGAAAAAAAGAATAAAATATTTTGGGCCAAAAGCACTACTTTTATTTTAACTACTTCTCTCTATTTATTCTTATAATTTTAGTTATTCCTGAAATTATTTTATTTTATGTTTTATTACATTATTAATTGTATTATATTTTTATGCTCTATCTGCTTATTACTTATTACTTTCACTATTTTACATGGTTTGTTTAAATGGATTTCTTTTTAGGTCAAATTACTATATATATATATATATATATATATATATATTTCTTTTTTTCACAGTAAAGCCATGAAAAAGAATTACACTCAAAGACATTTACAGTCTGTTTGAACATTTTCAGGTTAAATAACTAAAAAATAATAAACGGGCGAGATACATTTCATAATGTGGTCCACAAAGTTTTAATATTGCTGAAGGGATGATTGATTGACCTCCATTATGGATCATTTGGATAGTCTGGATAATGTATGTAATAAATAGTAACCAAAGACAAAGCTTGCTTGTTGTGATAAAATGTTTTATCTTGGGCTGTTTTGTCTAGCTTACAAGTTGTGAAACACTGATGTTAATCAAAGTCTAATCAAAGGCTACAGCCTTTGGACTACTTCAAGGCTGAAACCATTTAAGCAAAAGTCCCTGAAATGCAAAGTGTTGTGTCCAGAATTTCAAAAGCGATAGATTTTAAAGTTATATAGTTATACTAGAGACTAGTATAACATTTTTGTTTTCATTTATGCAGTTTTATGTTGTAGATCTTAGCACTGATGTTTATTACCTTTGTGATTGCGGACTAACCTTTGATGTTAAGCTGTGGAACGTAATGATACACAAATGGAATTTTTTTATGTGCACAATCAATAAAGTTGACTATGAACTGGTGATAGAAACTTGATCTATTGACTTCCTTCCTTCCTGTATGTATAACCACATTTATGTTTATATGAGATAAAAACAGAGCCTTGATCAGTTCACTGAATCACATGCTGCACAACTTCCCCTCTATATGACCTCTACTTTAGTGATATTTAACTTCATATTGGCACAGCAGTCATTGACTCAATCAGTCATAAAGTGTCATATGACATTTTACTTGAGAGTGATTCTGTTTTACTATGTACTACACAACATGCTACACCATTCATCTGTCATGTACCTGCATGGTGTTGATCTGCATGGCTGGAATCTGTGGTGAAGCAGGCAGACTCAGCACACCCCGCAAGCAGTGAGTGGATGTGTAGTCACAGGTGTAACCAAATGGACAGCAGTGGATGCCGTCACGACAGCATTGACCCTAGCAAACCAAATATGATGTTAAAGACAATTTCAAAATGCTGCTAGAAAGTGTATTCACTTGCTAAAATATACCCACTATATTGTACGGGCAGCAGTGCCACTGGCCATAAGGGGTCATACAGCATGTTGTTCCATCAGGGCAAGTGTGGATGTTGTCACAATGCACCACAGAGATAGAAGGGCCAGAAACCTCTGCTGCAGGAGAGAGGGGCTTCTCTTCTGTGCCCTCTGCAGCAATCTGAAGAGACATTGGAAAGCTGTACCATGGCAGCCCTTTTTTCACACAATTTCCAGTCTCCAGGTCACATACGTAGTCTTGTGGACAGCAGTGGGCCTTGTCGGAACAACAGACAGCCTAAAAGAAAGACAAATAAAATAAGACTATTACAGTTTATTTTGCAAATGTACAGTTTGACATTTTCCTGATATTGCAGTGTTATAACTAATATCTATTCATCCATTTATCTGATATTTAAATGTAAACAATATCCCCTCACATTAGGATAATGGCAACAGGCGTAGTATCCCAACGTAGTTAGACAGCAAGTATTTTTGTCAGGACAGTAACTTCCATCAGGACAGTTTACATCACTGGAGACTGGCCCTGCCATCAGCAAAAGTAACACTGCAATCATCTGGATGAGGAGAAATCATAGCATAGAGATTTGTCTTAGCGGCTGAAGCAAGAAAGCAGTAGTCCACACTTGTCCAGTGGTTCTTTAGTAATTATAAGAATTAATCTGTGAAACTACATTCATGGTCTGCTGTAGGCACTATAACTATAAGCTATGAGCAGACAATTCTAAACTCTTACTATTACCAATGTTTGGTTTTTGTTCAGGTCCAGATTTTGCTACAAAGTTCAAAGACAAGCTAAAAACAACACACACATTAACTCACAATCAAAGTCAACTGCACTTGCCTTGTTCTTGTGGATACTCTGCCTGCTAGCTGTCAGTGTATGTTTCAGGCTCAGCTCCTCTTGACAGTGACTGTAAGGACTTATATACACACTCTGTAAGCAGATGGTAGCCTCGCCCACAAATAAGAAAGAGGAACTGATCCATTGTGTTAGAAGTGGTAAAGATACAGCCGCGTGAAGCGATTGTGTTTGTGTGAGAAAGGAGAAGTGATGAGTCCTGAGAAGCACTGGACATTTCCCTCCATTAATTATCATAAACATGAGCGTACATACCACAATAATTCATAAGCAACAATGAATGTACATACAGTATAAACAGATCAGACCTTCCACTCTCAAAGCTCTGGGACTTTATATATGTATGTCATATCACAGCATTTATGACTACCACTGGTTTGGAATTCACCTGGGCTGGGATGTCATGTGACAGGATTTGCTAAACATATAAATAAGTGACCGCACCAGTCAGCTGTGGCAGAGTATAAAGTAATCATTCTGGGCAAAGAATGTGACTGATGTTCAAAAGGGCATGATAATAGGGTACCATGTTAAGGGTGGTGGCACCTCAAAAACCACTAACTTCATGAGATGTTCTAAAGTTGCTGTAGTGAAGGTACACTGAGAATTGACTTGTTGTAAATTGAGGGCCTCCCAAAATTTGTAGTAAACAAAGAAGCAATGAAAAAATCATCAGGGCTCAACACTGAGTGAACACATCTGACATGGCACGGTAGTGATCATCCAACATCAAGACCTCACTAAAATTGTTGTGGGTGAACGCATTCAAATTCTCCAAAATTTATGCTAATAAAATGTATAAGTGCAACAATTTTTAAAAGTTATTCCATTTTATAATAGTATATATGATCTTAGAAATTATTTAGTAATTTGGAATAGTAATTCTGTGCAGTCTAAACTAAGTAAAGTAAAATATCAAGTGCTCTATACAGGTTTTTAAAAATAGTAAATTTAAATTAAATTAAATTTACTGAAAGTGAAATTAACTCAAGTGTAAGTAAACTATACTAAATAAACATTGGTTAGTACAACATATAATACATACAGGAGTTAGACAATGAAACTGAAACACCTGTCATTTTAGTGTGGGAGGTTTCATGGCTAAATTGGACCAGTCTGGTGGCCAATCTTCATTAATGTCACATTGCACCAGTAAGAGCAGAGTGTGAAGGTTCAGTTAGCAGGTAAGAGCACAGTTATATAGTATATTACAATGCACACAACATTATGGTGACATACCAGAGTTCAAAAGAGGACAAATTGTTGTTGCACATCTTGCTGGCGCATCTGTGACGGAGACAGCAAGTCTTTGTGTCTAAATATTATTGAGCCACTTTGGGGTGTTTTGGAGGAGCGAGTCAGGAAATGGTTTCCTCCACCAGCATCACGTAGTGACCTGACCACTATCCTGCAAGAAGAATGGCTTAAAATCCCTCTGACCATTGTGCAGGACTTGTATATGTCATTCCCAAGACGAATTGATGCAGTATTGGCCACAAAAGGAGGCCCTACACCTACTAATAAATTAAGTGGTCTAAATCCAGGTGTTTCAGCTTCATTGTCCAACCTGTATGTTACTAGGCTTTTTTATTTTTTATTTTTTATTTTAAGTAAGGTTAACTAACTAATTTATAGTGAAGGGAAGTAAATTGTGCATTTCAGAGAGCCACCAGAAAGGACAAGGTCCAGTAATCCATCAATATCTCTTAAGATACTGAAGATGGAAGGAAAGTGGAAAAAACTGATTGTTTTCTAAAAGACATATTTTTTGATGCTAAGGGACCTTTCTAGATTAGCCATAACTGATGATTCAAAGATGAAACAACAGTGGAAAGAAAACACTGAAGATCTCTACAGAAAAGACATCAGTTGCCAGGACTCAATAACACAGAAGAACCTGCAGTGTCTACAATAAAAGAAAGCATGTAAACTATTCTGCAGTTGCACTCGTATCGCTCAGCAGTAAAATTACACTGAAGATCATTCCACACAGACTCAAACCTTACATTTAAACAGAGCTTCCAGATGTGCAAGCAGGATTCAGAAAAGAGAGAAGACTTTGGTGAACATGAAGGTGTGCTGAACAGCTTCTGTGGAACACAGCTGTGTCACACAGTTGCTCTAGTTATATATTTCTACATTTTGTACTGCCATAACCTTAGAAACTTAAGCCTCATTTCCCTTTTTTAACTGTGGACAGTTACAGTAACTTCCTTAGGCAAACAGATTCATTGTTGGAAAAGACAAAAAAAGCAGCTGTGCTTTTACCACTATTATTAAAAGGAGAAGCCATGCAATCTGCAGGTTCAGTCCATACATAAAATTGAATCAGTTCTGAACATCCCACTTGAGAACACAGACTTCTTGAGACCATTTAAGAGAGTCCCGCTGCTGAAAAATAATCACTACAGCTCTAAATGACTCTAAAACCATTACACTCATCTACTACTTTGGTTCGAAATGTACAGTTTTAGTGAGTTTTATCAATTGCCTGGAGAAACACTGAGCTCCCAAAATTTGAAAAAGGAGAATGTTCCAAATCCAAGCAAGCCATCTTCATGCATGCAAAGTTCACAGTTTGGCTGAATAAAACGGTAATGAATACAGATGCTCTTTGAGAAATTATGGTATATAGGCATACATACATACAGGTATATGGTATATATATATATATATAATTTTTTTATTTTTATTTTTTCACAGAAATCAAATGATAATATCAAAATAAACATCATTCTAAACAAATTATATACTACTCACTTAACACAATCTGATGAAATAGTACCACATGGACCAAATGTAGTCATTTATATAGAGGTTGTTTTGTGCTCTTTTAAGTGTAATTTTCTAACCACAAACTATCGTCTCAAGTAAAAAATGATTTCTTAACACTGGAAAGTTTTTTGAGATCCTGAGGAATTTCTGAAAAGTCCCCCTCCCTCTTGTGGGCTATCAGCGAGCTATTGTTATGTTAACTATTGCCAGAACATCATCCCCATACTTAAATTTCAGTAAAATTGCACATTAGCATATTAGAACAGCATGTGTCTGTATAGTATATAGTACTATTCTGTATGTGACTGTACTGCATTAAAATACAGTATTTGTAAAATTGTAAATTTGTATTTTATATCTCTATCTATCTATCTATCTATCTATCTATCTATCTATCTATCTATCTATCTATCTATCTATTATATATATATAGATAGATAGATAGATAGATAGATAGATAGATAGATAGATAGATAGATAGATAGATAGATATATTGTATATTTCTGTATTATATAGAAATATCTTCAAAACGATTCTTCATATGTACATTATGGAGAAAAACCATTTCACAATGGAACAAAAACTCAAGAACATGAGGCAAGTTTCCAAACTACATCTGTAGCCTTAAACCCAAGCTGTCTGCTATCAGACTTAAATGAAATAGAACAAAACACAGCTTTGAAAGACAGGCTGGAAGTTTTT
>BRDA01035216.1:0-14396 GCA_036984385.1 Crenuchus spilurus | reverse complement strand
GTGTAAGTGTACCTGTGTAGAAGAGTCTGATGGATGCAGGGCTTAGCCTCTGCGCGTGACACAGACGTTGAGACTGACCTCGCGGGCAGAAGCTCATTGTCCGGCCTCAGAGCTGAAGAGCAGCAGGAGTTTACTAATGAGTGACCACTCAGCCTTTATTCTCTCTCTCTTTCTCTCTCTCTCTCTCTCTCTCTCTCTCTCTCTCTCTCTCTCTCTCTCTCTCTCTCTCTCTCTCTCTCTCTCTGTTCTCTTACAATATTATTATTGTTTTTTGTTGTTATTATTCTTAGTACTCTTATTATTAATGTTGTCATTAATACATAATAATAAAAAATATAATAATAATAATAATAATAAATGTTATTGCTATTATTATGGATGTTTAATATAATAATTATTAGAAAAATAATTATAAGGCATGATTATTATTATTATTATTATTATTATTATTATTATTATGAATAATAATAATAATAATAATAATAATAATAATAATAATAATAATAATAATGTATTTATTATTAGATATAGCATTGCGTTATTGTTATTTTTTGTTTGTTTGTTTTGCTGTCCATACAGTCTCACACACACCTGTATATAAAGTATAATAGATTTGTATTTATTTTGAATATTTTGTCTTAATCTGATTCTGGTACCTCCGCTCTCACTGGCGCTCGTGTTCAGTGGGCGTGGTCTGCATTTCCGTCCCTCCTCCAGGTGCGCTCCGCTGCTGTGCGCTGATTGGCTAGCGCTGCGTAAGAGCGGCACGCGCCCGCGTGTGTGCGTATGTATAAGAGCGCTGAGTGTGTGTGAGTGTGTATGTGTGTGTGTTTGAGAGACAGAGGCGCGCGGAGTTAAAGAGCTGATCTTCAGTGTGTCTCAGCGGGAGTGTGTGTGAGTGAGTGAGTGAGTGTGTGTGTGTGTGTGTGTGTGTGTGTGTTTGTGTTTATTTATTGGTCAGATGGAGGCGGTTCTGGACTCATTCTCGTGTCTGGACTCGTTCTCGTCTCCGTACTTTGATGATGATGATGAGTTCTTCTCGTGCCGGAGCGCTGATGACTTCCTGGACGAGGATGTGGACTTTTTCGCCTCTCAGTTGCAGGACTGCTGCGACACGGCCGGGTTTTCTTTCTCCTCCTCCTCCTCATCTTCATCCTCCTCGTCGTCGTCTTTGAAGCGCAGGAGACGCGCGCGCTCCGAGGCCGAGGCGCAGCAGCTCCGACAGGCCGCCAACGTGCGCGAGCGGCGGCGCATGCAGTCCATCAACGACGCGTTTGAAGGTCTGCGCTCGCACATCCCCACCCTGCCGTATGAGAAGCGCCTCTCCAAGGTGGACACTCTGCGCCTCGCCATCGGCTACATCAACTTCCTCTCCGAGCTCGTCCAGTCAGACGCGCCGATCCGCAGCGCCAGCAGTGAAGCCCTGAACCCGCCTAAGAAGATAATCATCTGCCACAGAGTGACCAGTCAGTATTATTACTGTTGTTGTTGTTGTTGTTGTTTCCTCTTCTCCTCTTTATTCTTCTTCATCCTCTTCTACTTCATCTTCTCCCTCTTCATCCTCATTTCCTCTTCGCCTTCTCCTTCCTCTTCCTCTTCTTCCTCCTTCATGTTATTGTTTATTATTGTTAATTTCAACATAATGATACTGATTATTATTACCATTGAATATTTTTAATATTATTGTCATTTTTTTATTATCCACTGTTTTGATGATGATTGTTATAATAATAATAATAATAATAATAATAATAATTGTGTGTTGTTGTTCTGCCAGGACCTCCATCTCCTAATGATCCTGATTATGGTCTGCCTCCCCTGGCTGGTCACTCCCTGTCCTGGACTGATGAGAAGCAGCTGAAGGAGCAGAACATCATCAGAACAGCTAAAGTCTGGACTCCAGAAGACCCTCGCAGACTCAAACCCACCCTGAACAACATCGAGAACATCCAGCCTGCCTTCACCTTCATTTCCTAGAGATCACTTACACACACACACACACACACACACACACATACAGGCTGCCATCAGCTTCATCTTCTAGAGCTCACTTATACACACAGTAAATCTGACAGTGTTAAATCAAAACTATTAGAGTTAAATTAACACTGGGAGTGTTACATTTTGACACCCTCGGTGTTAATTTAACTCTAATAGTGTTGACTTAACACTGGCAGATTTACTGTGCACACACACACACACACACACACACACACACACACACACACGTGCGCTTTACTTTCTATGTGTAAATATTTATTGTTGTTGTTTTTGATGTTGTTATTATTATTATTTCAGTCTGGAATGAGTATAGAGTCTCTGGCAATCAGCTGTAGTATTTAAAAGTTCTGAATGATCTGATAATATATTTTTCTAATTTAACTGATTTTTGTGGGAAATAAGTGAAACGTTATTTTTTATAAAAATGAAAACGTTCATCAGATGTTTTATATTTATACTGAAGATTCAATAAATTTTCATATTGATTCATAATAAAAGTGCAGTCTGAGTGTTTTTATCTATAAGTGATTATTAGTTTATTGTATGGAGAGTAGTGTTTAATACCCCCCCACCCGTGTACTAAAGCAGTAGTACTGTGTAATATTGTAATATGACTTACATTCTTCTTACATTCGTCTGAGATCATATTTGTGTAATACTATAGCTATAACTGCCTCTCTCTCTCTCTCTCTCTCTCTCTCTCTCTCTCTCTCTCTCTCTCTCTCTCTCTCTCTCTCTGTGTTCAAAAGTTTGTGGACTGTTTTCTGTATTTCTGCATAAATGTGACAAAAATTTGACCAGATTATCACACAAGTCCTTAAAGCAGACAAAGAACCAAATCCAACAAATGAGAAAATATTAGACTTGATTAGTTATTTATTTAAATCCAATCAGTCTGTGAACCTTTAGGATTAGCAGATCATTTAAGTCAGATGTTGGGAAGGTAATCAGGTGTGAGTGGCTGTCCTGTTTTATTTAAAGAACAGTGATCTAAAGTCTGATCTTTATAACATGTTGGTGGAAATGTGTCATGAAACAAACAAAGGCGTTTTCTGAGGAGCTCAGCAGAAGAGTTGTTGATGCTCATCAGGATTGAAAAGGTTACAAAAGCATCTCTAAAAAGTTTGGACTCCACTAATCCACAGTCAGACAGATTGAGGACCATAATTACCTGCAGGAGTGGTCAGTCACACCAAGATCATGGTGTGTAATAACTTCCACTACGGTCACCAAGGGACGCAAAGTAACTTCATGAGTCCACCATCAGGAGAACACTGAACAACAATGGTGTACATTGGGTTACTCTGCTCTCCAGAAAGAACATTTACCGCCCATCTGCAGTTTATAAAAGATCACATGGACAAGTAAGAAGTCTACTAGATGTAATTTTCAATGTTATGTGGACATATGAGACAAAAATGGATATTTTAGGTTTAAATGAGAAGTCTTGTTTGAAGAAAAGAAACCAGATTCCAGTATAAACGCCGCATCTGTGAAACATGGTGGTGGCAGTATCATAGTTTGGGCCTGTTTTGCCATCAGTGCCATCAATGATGGAACAATGAATTCTGAATTAAAGCAGTCTGTGAGCTGAATCTGGAGAGAATGTGGGTCATCCAGGAAGACAACAATCCTAAACACACAAGTGGTTCTACCAATGAATGGTTAAAGAAGAAGCTGATGTTGGACAAGTCAAAGTCCTGATCTTAAACCAGTAGAAATGCTGTAGAAGGACCTGAAGTGAGCAGTTGAAGCAAGCTGATGTGCATCAACTATTAGCAGCAGTGTTTAGTTACTGTAGTTGTGCAGTTATTGATGATAATTAGACTCTTAAAGCAAACGTTCACTCACAGAGATGTAATATTGAACCATGATGTTCCTCAGTAAATAAATGATTAATAGTCTAATATTTTGTCATTTGTTTGATTTGGTTCTTTACTTTTTGGACGTGTGTGATAATCCGATTAAGTTTTTTTCCAATTTCAGCAGAAATGCAGAGTTCACAAACTTTTAAACAGCGTTGTGTGTGTGTGTGTGTGTGTGTGTGTGCGGTCAGTGATGATGATGATGAAGGTGGTCTAAACTGGGGGTTAAATGAGCGCTCTCTGCCCCAGGCTGTTGAGAGTGGGGGGTGCAGGGTGCAGATGCTTGCGGGCAGACTTTTTCCCGTGGTACCCATCTCCTGACCCTACGTCAGCTCGCGGGGTGTTAAGCATCCAAAAAGCCTCCGCTGCTCCATCAGCAGCCATGCCAAAACGATCCGGACCGAGACACACTCTGCAGCAGAACCACAGCACGAACCGGACCTCAGAAGGTACTGACGCACTTAGCACTTTAATATTCTTTTTATCACTCTCCCTCCCTCTCTATCACGCTTTTATTATTATTAATAATAATAATAATAATAATAATAATAATAATAATAATAATAATAATAAAAATAAAAATGATATTGCTTTTGTGAAGTAAAAGTGAATTTTATTATTGTTCTGATCGGGTTTAGCTAAAGATTAACTAATCTCTGATCCAGACTTTCTGAGCATTAGCTGCTCATTAGCCAAAGCCGTGTAATCTCATTACTGTCATTAACATGTCATCAGCTTCTCACAGACCATTACAGACCATTACACTACAGAGTTCACCATGTGTTTGCTTTATTTATTTATTTAATTGTTTGAGTTGTTACTTATGTGTTAGTTTGTTTAATTGCTTTCTTAATTGGTTAGTTCGTTTGTTCGTTTTTCTTGTAGCTTATTAATTTGTTAGTTAGTTTGTTTTTATGTAGTTAGTTTGGTTGTTTGTTCGTGTCTTTTTTGTATTGTTAGTTTTATTTAGTTTCCTTGCTCGTTTGTTTGTTTGTTTGTTACTGTGTTTGTAAATGTGTTTGTTGGTTAGTTTGTTGTCGTTTTTTTGTTTTTTAGTTTATATTTGTTTGTTTGTTTGTTTGCTTGCTTGCTTGTTTTTATGTACTTTGGTTGTTTGTTTGTTTCTTTTTTTGATTGTTAGTTTTATTTAGTTAGCGTGCTGGTTTGTTTGTTTGTTACTGTGTTGTTTGTAAATGTGTTTGATGGTTAGTTCGTTCTTGTTTTTTATTATTATTTATTTGTGGTTTAGTTTATATTTGTTTGTTTGTTTGTTTGGTTGGTTGTTTGCTTGTTTTTTATGTGCTTAGTTTGGTTGTTTTTGTTTGTTTGTTTTTTTGGATTGTTAGTTTTAATTAGTTATTTAGTTAACTTGCTCGTTTGTTTGTTTGTTTGTAAATGTGTTTGTTGGTTACTTCGTTTTTTTTATTATTATTTTATGTGTGATTTAGTTCATATTTGTTTGTTGTTTGTTTTGCTGGTTATTATGTAAATTTTTGAGTTGTATCTACACACCCATGCCTGATCTGATGAAGATGATCTTCATCTTTTTTTATGCTTCTTCCTCAAGTCTTCATCACCTTTTCTTTTTTTCCTCTTCTCCTTCCTTCTTCTACCTTTACCTTTTCCTGCGTTCTTTCTTCTTCTATACCTCCTTCTTCTCCTTATCATCATCATCATCAGTTTTGCTATATTTGACCTGGGTCATAATAGTCTTTTTTACCTACAATCATCATTATCACCATCAACACCATCACCAGTATTATCACCATCACTACTTATTACAACCACCGCCACTACCATCATGACCATCACTATTTTCTCAGACCGGCAGTGCGGACCCCTCTTCAGCAGGCTGGTCTGCTGCTCGCTCTGAACGACACCACCGCCCTGTTTCTCTGGCTGGAGTTATTAGCACAGGACAGCAGAGCAACAGGTGTTTGAATGTGTCAGCGAGAAAGCGAGGAGCGCCTTAATGCCAAGCCTCATTTCCCCAAAGCTCAGACAATCAGACTGATATCTTTATAGCCTCCAGACTAACATATCCAAGCTTCAGATGCACCTGGTAGTTCTAACTTCTTTCTTTCTTTATGTGTGTGTGTGTCCAGGCCTTGGCCAGCAGCTGCTTTAAAAAAGCAAAAGAGGCCCTTACAACGTCTCCAAGACGTGTTGGCACCGTTTGGCCCCCTTTTAGTGCACCATCCAAGCTTTGTCCTTGCACAATATGGGGAAACCCGCGATGAAGACCAGCAGCCTCACAGGACGATTTAGTGTCTCAGCTGATGGCAATTTGTCTCACACATGTTTTACCAACCATCCACAGACCATCCACTGCTCAACTTCCTTATTGTTGTACAGAACTGTGCTTATTTGGGCATTAACAGGCGGGTACCAGGATACTTTTTTTGTCTTCTTCATCACCTGGCGCAGAAGGGACACCCCCACCACCACCACCACTACTGACATTGTCCCCAAACCAGTTAATAACTCATTACAGGGCGCATATGTTTGCTGTCTCCATATTTTTGATCAAGCAGATGTTAGGACTGAAAACAAGTGAAAAGAAGCCAGGAGAAGAGCTGCTGGAGATCCTTCAGGCTTTAGAGAGAGAGAGAAAAAATAGAAAGAGATAGAGAGAGAGAGAGAGAGAGAGAGAGAGAGAGAGAGAAAGAGAGAGAGAGAGAGAGAGAGAGAGAGAGAGAGAGAGAGAGAGAGAGAGAAAGACCTTCACATTTAACCAGCAATAAACAGACTTCAACCTGCTCCATTTCAGCCATTGTGCTTGGGGGGCTTTTATTGGTTGGAATAATTAAGGTTAATAAGAATAGGTCGGTGCGCGCTGAATGCCACGAGCACAGGTGCGGGGTGACGGCGCTGAATGATGGGGCCTGATTTTTGCCAAGCTCGAGAGCCCTTCTCTGATGGGGCGGGAGGGGGGCGGAGGAAAAAACGTCGCCTACGTTCATCACCGTTCAAGCCCGGGACAAAAGGCTCGCCGGGGGATGAAAAGCTCCCGAGCCGCGCGCCGCCGTGGCCAGAAAGAGTGGAGGAGGAGGAGGGAGAAGGGAGGAGGAGGCGGGGGCTTGGGGCGTGAAAGGAGCCGGGAGAGCGCGCGCGCAGGAGGCTTCGTGCGCAACAGTAAATAAAGGGCACCTTTCTTTTTTTTGGAAAAGACTTTGCTTTTTTTAAACCCCCCTCTTTTTCTCTCACCTTTATCTTCTCCAAGAGCTCCTTCCATTAAGCATATGGGGACCAGGGCACCAGCTTTTGTGCGCGCAGACGAATGAAAAAAAACCCACAGCTCTCCAGAAAGCGGCCGGTGGCGCAGCTCTCCAAACCAAAGGAGCGCACAAAAGCGCACGGTTCCTCCAGCGTTTCAAGGAAAAAAATGGCAAGAAATGACAAAGTGGAGCCTCCAACTCGACTTAGGAAGCTATTGTGGAGCGCACGTTTTCATTGGCGTCCTTAAACAAACAGCACACGCGCTGCCGCCCAGCGTGGACACCGAGCGTCGCCATCACTTTTACGCACAAGCCTGGCGGCCAAGTCCGGAGCTGATTGAGATTTGCGCGCCGTGGAACGCACTCAGAAAGCCCTCCCATACAAGACTGAACTCTCTCCTCGCCTCCTCTCATCTGTTAAGTGGTGTTTGTGTTCAGTCTCCTTCTCTTAAAGTGGACATTTCAGAGCCACTGTTGCGCATCGGGAGGTTGTTGGCATGGAGCTCCAGAGTTAATCCTGTAATTGATTGTAATTAAGACAGACTGGCAGGAGGAGCTCTGTTTGTTGAGTTCCTGTTTGTAAAACAGCCTGGTTTGATCAAACAGCAGGCTTAAGAAACATTTAAGCCCAAATGTAACAGAAGCATTTAATTTACATATCCAGCTTTAAAAGGACTGCCACTTATGTCAGCCTCTCTTTTACACATTTAAAAAGCTTGTTAATGCTTTTTTAGTTTGCTTAATGTTTATGAGGGACATATTCTCTTTTCTAAGTGACCTCAGAAGTTGCATGGTCCTTGAAAGGTTGTGAACCTTTTAGAATTTGTTTAATTTCTGCATAAATTTGGCCTAAAAATTATCAGATTGCCAGATAAGTCCTAAAAGTAGATAAAAACAAATGAGACTAATATACTTTTTCATTTATTTATTGAGGAAGATCCAATATTACAGGTCTGTGATTTCTCTAGTTCTGTGTCCTATAAGAGGACACTGGAACGTCCTTCTCTACACCTATTCTTCACTGTTCAGCAAGTTCTTTTAATGATAACAAAACTATTTTTAAAAAATGTGCCTTAAATAATTCACATACAGTCCTCAAAGAACAAATACATTCACCCAAAGAAACTGTTCCAGTGTTTACTGTTATCAAACTCAACTGTACTGTTTCAATAAGCACCATGTGTCAGTTCTGGCTCCTTTAAGGAAGTTCCTCGGAGAACCCTGGAGGTTCCATTAAGGGTTTCAGCATTATGGCAAGCTGAGGAACACCAAAGGTTCCTTTAAGTAGGCAATGTGTCCGTGTTTAAACAGTATCATGATCCATTTTGCAAAGGGAGGTTCTATGTGGAACTTCAGGTATTCTCCTTAGAAATCCAGAACTGAAGCATGATGCTTAATGGAACAATGCAATCAGAGGTTCCTGCAGGAATTTGACCTCACTTACTGCTCTTGTGGCTGAACACAATCAAATCCTCACAGCAAAGCTATCAAAATGAGTAGTTATACACTTCTGCTTTACTGTTGATCAGTACAAAATGAGCTGGAGTGACTTCAGTTCTTATGCTGAGGAAAACATAACGTTCCTGGAAGACCTCTCAGGGGGTTCTTCGGACTGTTGCACTGTCAGAACTCGTACAGGTGTCTCCAGAAAAAGTTTATCTGTTAATGTTTTGTTTGTTTTCTTTAGCGGTTCCTTCAAAAATGTTAAGGTGACTCATTTTTATCTGAGGTTCCTGGAGGTGCTAAAATTTTCTCAAAAAGCCTTTTCAACACCTTTATTTGAACAGGCTCCTGGAGGAACTTTGAAAGGTTCTAGCTAGTGTGGCAGACTGAAGAACCCCTGTAAGACTGAAGATCCTGTAAAAATTCCTGCTAAATCCTTCAGTTTTAAAGGTACAGATGCTGGATATTGTCTGAAGTTGCCGTTCGGCACTCCAGGAGCACTTTTGGAGACTTTTGGCTTTTCTGCTGCCGTAATTAGACTTCAGGATTCAGTAAACGTGACTGAGCTGTTCAGCTTATGACTTATTGGTGCACATCAAGGCTAAAGCGTTAAGAAAACACTCTTGGAGGGGGTCTATTGTGTGTTATAATAACAGAAGGAGGGAGGCAGCTGGCCTTGCTTGGCCATGGACCCCTCTCCAAAACACTGACACTGACCTTATCCAAACGAGGCTTTTCACTCAAAGACGTCTTGCTATGATCTTTGTTGGCCACAGAAAGAGGCTGAACACTGCGTTTAATACGAGAGGCATTGGGGGCAGCTTTTGCACGCCTGCTAGGACTTACTGCTGCTTTCTGAAGGTCTGCGTGGGGCTTTAGAGCCCACCTCAGACTAAAGACTGAGCTTTATTGAAGGAGCTTCTCCAGTGGTTTAAGCATTTAAGCCCCATTTGCTCTCCATCAGTACCTTCACAGAGTGCTAACATGAGACTTAAGTTAAGTTCTTATTGGATTATGAATAAATTAGAGTTGAAAGAATTCAGTACTCAAATTTTGGTCAGTGTAGCCAATACATTTAACCATACATTAAATGATCAATTAGAGTATTAATTATAATACTACACTTGGCATCACTATCAACATCATCTCTATATCTCAGTATCATGAGAAGACAAATAAATTAAGCTTTTACTTCATACTAATTAAAATAAATGCTCAATTAGAGCTCAGTTCATCTCAGATGTTCATGATCACAACAACAGACATTATTTAAGCATTTAAAGCCTCATACAGTGTTAAGTGCTTGATGTATCTCTAAATTTGAAGCCCAAAACCTCTGGAATGTGATCAAGATGATGGTCACAAGCCATCAAGCTGTTTGTTTTTTGCCATAGAGTCACCCAACAGCACAAGACAAATTAGACTTATTCCACCAAAAATTAATTTATGAAGTTTAATTGAAAATGAATGTCAAAGATTTATCGTTGGAATTCCCCATTCCACCTTAAATAATGAAGTTACAGTCAGTCACCTCAGACTCTCCATAGTGACTGATGCATCACTTAAGGTGGAATTGTTGAATTCCAATAAAACTTTTTTTCCTTTTGCATCATTACTTGTTCTTGTAGTCTGAGCTGTATATCTACCTACATATACACTATGTGGACAAAAGTACTGGGACACCTGCTCATTCGTTATTTCTTCATATTAAAAGAGTTTATTCTGCTTTTAACTGTCTGTCCAGAAAAAGTTCTACTAGATTTAGGAGCATTGCTGTAAATATTGCTTTAAGCCACAAGAGCATCAGGATGTTGGATCGTAACCACAACCACCTTATCCCCAATTCCACCAACTCATCTCAAAGTACTCATGCTGAGGGGCTTTTCCTCTCTAGCCCAGACCTGGCATTAGACATGGTGCCAACAGGTTCAGGTTTAGTCGCATTGGCAATACTTCTCTACAGACTAGACGAGCTGTGTGTCTACAAACATTGTGACACATTAGTGTAGAGTTTAAATCAATTTAAAGGAATAAACAGTTAATCCACAAGATTCTGTGTAATAACTGAGCTTCTAGAGTGCAGGAAGAAAATGTGATAAATTAGAAATATGGTAATGTGTGTGTGTGTGTGTGTGTGAGGTGAATGAGGCCCCGCTCCCCTCCTGTGCTGCCCTGCTAAACCATTTCGATACAATATGGTTCTGCGATGGCCCTCGTGTGCTTTCTGGGACCCAGCAGCACAACTCAGCAGCTCAGGGACTTTTGTTCATCAGAATGGACCGTCAGAAGACCCTCTGTCACCCCCCTCTGTCCGTCTCTCTCTCTCTCTCTCTATCTCTCTCTCTCTCTCTCTCTGTGTGACTCTTTCTGCAGTTGCCAGGGCTCTACAGTCCTCAAAGCATGCGTCATTTTTCACCAAGTCTCGTTTTAATATTCACAAAGAAGTCAAATGTATGAAACAGGCCGTTCACTTGTTCATTGACATGAACTTCACTGCTGCCCCACTGATCCTTTTCCTTTTCCAAGCGTTTCCCAGCATGGGAGGGATTTGCAAAACAAATGCAGCTGTACGTCCACCACACACAGGGAGAGAGAGAGAGGGAAAGAGGGAGAGAGGGAGGGTGAGACTGAGAAAGAAAAATGCTTCATTTTCAATGAAAGTTTGAAAAATTTACCTTTGATATCATCAATAATAACAAATAAAAAGGCTTTGTTCTACTTTAACTTCTTGACAGCTCAGTATAAACGAGCACCACTCTGATCTTGTAGGGGTTCCTCAGATGGTCACCCTGTTAGAACCCTTAAAAGTGCTGCTAGTAAACTTTTTGTGCACTTTTAGGAACTTGCATACATTTTGACGATAATGAAGGTGCCTGAAGATTTCTCTTAAAAACATTTGTTAAAATGTACAAAAATTAGTTCATGAAAGGGTTCTGCGAGGTTCTGTTTAGTGTGACAGAATGAAGAACCTCTAAGAGATCTCAATGAAGAGCCCCACCAGCTTCCTATAAGAAAGATTTTCTCAGAAGCAGCTCTATAAAGTATTTTAAGTCTTTTCTAAGAATTTAAGAATGCTCACTGGAAGCACTTTTAAGAGTTCTGGGGAACTTCTAAAAGATCAACTAGGAACCAGTTGGTCTATCTTTAAAAGGTTCTAAAAACTCAACTCCTTAGTTTCAATAAGGAACCTTGACTGGTTGCTAGTGGAACCTACACTTTTAGAGTGTGAGTGTACACCTTATTACTTGTTTTACAAAGTCTAATTCTTAAAATTAATTTTTGCTCATTTTTGTTTCACTTTACAGTGACATCAGCTGATCACTCATTGTTAAGGTAAGAACATTTTCACTCTTTTTGAGTAAAAGGGAACTAGCTTTAGCATACAAACATCTATATGTTAAAATGTTCATACAGATTCTTCTCAAAAGTCTAACTAAATGTACATCAGTTATAAAAGTCACAGTGAGGACAGAATACGGTAAATATGAAAAATGGCTGATTTCATTTTTGAATATGCTCTTTTTCTAACTTACGTATCCAGCAAATTAGATTTTTAACAAATTTTTAAAAAAAATTAAATTATAAAATAAAAACTAAAAAAAAAAAAAAAAAAAAAAAAAAAAAAAAAAAAAAAAAGTAAATTAACAATATTTGTAAATTCATGTATTTTCTACATTTATGTTGGGCAGTGTGTGTGTAAAAGTGTAACTAATTTACATAAACAAAAATGCCATTTAATATTAAAAAGTCAATAAAAAGTAGAACAGTATTGATGCTTTTTTAAAAAAAAAATTTTATTGATGCTTTTGAACATTGGTGTTGGAGAACTTTTGAAAAGACAGTGGACATCAAAAAAACATATTAGCTAGCAATCTCAAATCTGAAGATCATTTATTTTGGACACATTATGAGAAGAAGCGGTTTAACTTGCTGGAACTGTTGAAGAAGATCAGCAACAACATGGATGGATACAATCAGAAAAACCATGAAGAAGCCATTAAGAAGCCTGAAGACCCAAGCAGAAGACAAGATGTTCTGGAGAAACACCATCCATATGATCACCAGGAGTCAGAATGGACTTGACAGCGCTAATAATAATAATAATAGCCCAGCTGAAGGCTCCCTGAATTTGTAGTCTCCTCATTGTCTGTGCAGCCCTGAATGTGATCTAAAGCAAAAGGAAAGCCTGAAGGCTGCTAAAAGAGCTGCCCAGTGCGAGTTGACCGTAAGTTTGCGAGTGATTGGCTGAAATGGCCTCTCGCCAGCACCCGGGAATGCTTCCAGGCTTGACTCCCATTAACCCTCTATGGTGAAACTCTGCTGGAATCCAACACACCAGCCACCACCATTTATCCCCCAGTTAATGAAACTAATTAATTTCTGGAGTCCTACAAGAAAATTCTGTGTTGTTTTACACAGTGTGGCTGAAAGAGGGAAAGTGTGTGTTTGGTGGCTTCTTTCTGTGAGAGTTTAAGGTTACTGATATAAATGGGACACCTGAGGGTCTCACTGGGGGGTAAGGATCATTAGAGCCTGCAGGGGTGTAACGATTACTCGATTAATCAATCACTTAACTTCTTGATCAGTTAATACATTTTATTTATATAGAGCTCAACACTATATATATATATATATATATATATATATATATATATATATATATATATATATACACATACATACACACACACACACACACCTATTTATAGGTCGGTGTTGGAGAAAAAAAAAATCTAAATCAAAATATTGTACTTGAGAGCATTTAATTGTACAAAAATTCTAGATGCTTTAAAATCTTGAGTAACACAAAGTTCATATTGATTTTTAAACAACGTTAGTTCAGTAGTTAATCCAGGTAAACAGATATTGGTTGGAATAAGATTGAATTGCTCTGCAATTGATATGAGATATAATGAAATTCCATCACACTTATTTTCCAAGCTTTAATTAAATGTATAAAAATGTCTGTATTCACAAACAATTTGAACATTTAATTAGTAAACAGTTATAAACAGTGGGCGTATAAGTGAGTGTACAGACAGGAATCATGCATATAATGTTGGAACAAGTGCGTCCCATCAATGAATCAGATGGTTTGCTCATTTGGTTGATGTATCGATACACATCAATGGACTGTTATTCTCTACTAGTCCTTCACACTGCTGTTAGGTGACTTTATCCCACACCTGGAGCATAAAATCAAGCAGCTCTATTGTGTTTGATGGCTTGTAGACCATCAATCTTCCTCTTGATCATATTCCAGAGGTTTTCACTGGGCTTCAGGTCTGGAAGTTTGGAGTTTGGAGGGGGCTGTTCATTTTTACAGAACAGCAGAAATAAGTGAAATAAGTGAATGCAGAAATAAAAGCCTGATTTACTGACATATTTACATATACAGTGAGGAAAATAAGTATTTGAACACCCTGCAAATTTGCAAGTTCTCCCACTTAGAAATCATGGAGGGGAAATTTTCATCTTAGGTGCATGTCCTCTGTGAGAGACATAATCTAAAAGAAAAAATCCGGAAATCACAATGTATGATTTTTTAATAATTAATTTTTTTGTTACTGCTGCAAATAAGTATTTGAACACCTGTGAAAATCAAGGTTAATATTAGCCTTTGTTTGCAAGTACAGAAGTCAAACATTTCCTGTAGTTGTTCACCAGGTTTGCACACATTGCAACAGGGATTGTGGCCCATTCCTCCACACAGATCTTCTCCAGATCAGCCAGGTTTCTGGGCTGTCGCTGAGAAACACGGAGTTTGAGCTCCATCCAAAGATTTTCTGTAGGGTTTAGGTCTGGAGACTGGCTAGGCCACTCCAGAACCTTGATATGCTTCTTACGGAGCCACTCCTTGGTTATCCTG